>JABWIB010004863.1:6219-16292 GCA_016617825.1 Platyplectrum ornatum
GTACACAAATAAGCACTCCAGGGAGTGCACTGACACAGAACACACAGGGAATGAGTACTCCTGGGAGCGCCCTGAGGCAGCCAGGACTCACAGGGAATAAGCACTCCAGGGAGCGCCCTGAGGCAGACAAGATTTACAGGGAATGAGCACTCCAGGGAGATCACACAGAATTAGGTGCACACAGCAAAAAGACAGAGAAAATGGCCCGCACCCAGCTCTGGGAGTAACCAGAATAAATAGCCCTAACACAGGTGCAGGGAATAAAGAACCCAGCCGGTGATTAGCAGGAATGTGTCCGACAGCGGCCTCTAGGGGCAGGTCATGTTAATGACAGTTCCATAATAAACAGTCTAAATTCCCCTAGAGGGAACTGGACAGGGAACTGGACAGGGAACTGCAGTCAAGGATGTAACATCTCCCTGCAATCTCACCACTTAGTAAATATACCCCCAAGTCCCTCATTTATTTTGGGACGTCAAATAATTCTGCCCCATTCATACGGAAGTCAATTGGGCCATANTAACAGTGATTATATTAATGGTTGGTTTGCTCCCCCTGGATTCTGGGAGCTCTGGTAGTCTCCCGATAATTCCTGGAGAGTCGGCAGGCCTGTGTTAGCAGTTGCTTTTGGTCTGTTTGAGAGGAAGGTGNCAATGCTGTGCAGCTGTTAATAATATCTAACATTTTTTTTCTACATATATCTTTAGGCAACATTTGTGTTATATATTTAAATTACATTTTNTTTTACTTTTTCTACCTGGTACTGATCACTTTTTAAACTGAAATGCTGCATTGGAATTTCACCTTTCACAGATTGATGGACATCCATTATTCATTTACCATAACTATTTTATTCTTCTCCATAATGTGACATTATTGCATTTGCATTTATGACAAATGACATGTAAGAAAATGAGTAAGCACAGCAATGTATTAATGAGAAGGGTGCATTGTTTAAATGCTTCCAGGAAATGGTGAAACGGAGGCCTGAGGCTCAGCTGCAGCAATCCGACCTGTGGATTGAGGGATTAATGAAAATTGTCATGAGCATTTAGCCTGTGCTAGAAATAGCTGNAGCTCTGCTAGGTCATTTGAATGCATCAGTTACAAATCACAGAGTGAAGGAGATTATTCCATGCTGAGCCTGATGTGCTGTACTATGTCATCAATGACAGATTTAATAGCAGAATGCTTCCGTAACACCCCTTCAAACACAGCGAGAACAATTAATTGTTGTCTTTGGCTTTAGCGGCTCAGCATGTGGGACATAGGGATATTGTTAAGCATTTTGGGTTAGAAAAAAAAAATAATTTAAGTATATTATTCTTTACATATAATATGACCTGTTTCATATTAAAACAGGAAAATTATTTGTAAATACTGTATAACATATGAGAACCATGTTATCAGGAAAAGCAATCTACTTATGAATCTGTGTCCCGTAGGCCTCCTGGCAACAGTGTTCATTAGAGATTCTGAGCTTCCAAGCAACTGTTACATAAATTCTTTTCTAGTCTTAAACCATCATTGCAATAAATTGTGTTATTTAAAATCACTGAGGATTAGACCCTAGATAGGATTAATCCTTGTAAACCGTATTGAATAAACATGATTTCGGTGTCCTTTTATAAGATATCCATCCTCTTCCATAGAGATATAAATACATTTCTCTGTAGCCCAAACATATACATTTTACATATACATTTCAGCACCTTAACAGGGAAGCTAGGGTTAGGCTGTTAGAATTAGAGGGGTTGGGATAAATTCACCTGTCGGTGCTGGAGACTCTGTGATGCAGAACTGGCCCTGTGTTGTGTCGTTTTTTTCTATTCGGTGGTCTGTAACACTGTTACAGACCACTTAACACTGTTTGGAGCAGTCCAGCACCATTTGAAGCTGAAAGACTGAGTTTGCAAATAAGAGAAAATCAGGTGGAAATTTACACCTGTTTATTTTTATCTTCCAAACTCTGGATCCGATCCATTCTATATGTTGACTTTTTGTGGTGTTTTTATATACAAAATCTTGCAAAAGAAGTTAAATGTGTCTGTGTTACAAATCATGCTTTTATTCAATTCAAAGCAGAACTTTTATGTGAACTAGGAGGATNTTAAAGCGTATTTTATACATCTGTATAATTTTATTAAAACAGACTGTTGGAAAATGTTTTTTCTGTTGATCGAATGATTTCTACACATTCTTATTTGCAAATATGCGTTTAGTGATACTATGCATTTTTCATTTTAAGTAATACTACATATTCTTTGACTTTAAATGATAAAACATTGAATTTTTTGTTTGGGGTCATTGTCCTAATGTTTTTAACAGATTAAAGTAGATTATCCTACTATATTTTATACCATCCAGCTACAATTCTAGGGGTTCACTACTGTAGTTTCCCTGTTCAATGCTTATCTGCCATTGTAAGCCATCACTTCAGTGCTATTTTGTTCAAGCAGCTATGACCTAACATAAGTGGAAAAGACCGCAGTGCACATATACACACACACACACACACATATATATGTATATACAAGTATGTATATACAAGATATTTTCTGCAGATTTTTCTGTTCACACTGTTGTTATACATTAATGTAAAATAGTTACTATAAGTACCCTTTCATATAATAAGTCCAAGATCTCCTTTGATTGCAAGAGCATGGCTAATTGATTTCAATAGCCTGACAGCATGTGTACTCAGCACAATAATATGCTCAGTTATATTGCTTATTCCATGATGTTTTGTAAATGTACAATGGAAGTGGTAAATGCATAGCATAGAACTGTGTGTAGCATAACCAGGGGGGTTTTCCAGTCCTTATCACTTGATGCCCCTGTACAAAATTCCTTTTAAATACTTGTGAATCATTTACAAGCAGCCCCAGAAAGAATGCTGTATTTTGCTGAAAAAATATGCTGTAATTACATGATTGTCCACAAGGTGGCTCTATGCAGAAAGAGACATAGGAAATTCGGAATCATTGCTCTGAAGATCTATGGCTACATTTACTTAGCAGGGAGATTGAAAAGTGGGCATAGCAACCAATCAGATTTGAGCTCACATTCTCCAGTATGTGAAATGAAAGTGACAGCTTTAATCTTATTGGTTGCTATGGTCAACATCCCCACATCTCCCTGCTTAGTAAATTTAGGCCCTTGTGTCAGGACACACTGAGATTTTTTGTGATAAACAAATAGGAGATCCCAAACATTAAATCAAATAATTACAGACTGTTTTGAATGATTCTGCAGCTGTATACACTGTTGGATAGTATATACTGATAAGATATAGATATGAATGGCATTAGAAGCTTCTTGCCATATTGTTAACTTATATTCATCTCCTGACCATATAGCACATTATACCAGTTTGAAGAGGCAATGTATATAAACATCCTTATCCACCATTCTTAGGTGCATTTGTTTCTATATTATGGAATTGAACCTTAGAGAAAGTTATCTTTGCAAAACAACAATTGAATCAGTTGACTCTGTTTTATTCACTATACAGCAGTGGTCGAAGTGGAAATTTAGATGCGGGGGTATGGATTTTAGAAGTGGATTTTAGAAGTGCCTGCCCTGGGCATACCCCCGTATAAGCCCCCACTTCGGGCCCTGCTCTACAGTATATTGTTTTATTCTTCACCGCGTTCTTTACTCCATGTTGTTCAAACTCAATGAACTATAGTTACTGGAATAATTGAATTTTTTGATTGAGTTCAGTGCTGTATTTTTATATTATTTTATCTTATGTATTATAGAATGCATTAAAGATGGCACACCTTATGGACCTCTAACTATATTTAACTCTTGGCACTTTCAGTTGTGAATTCTGGATGAGAGTATAGATATCAATACATACAAATTATTCTGCTCCCATCCAAAAGTCATAACTAAAAGTGTTCATCTCCATTGCGAGTGACTTCATCCAAAGAAAGGGATAACAGAGTGGTCTATGTCATGTCAAGGGCACATAAAAAGACCTGACATGCCAGGGGGCACATGGGAAGGTCTAATGCCATACAAGGGGCAAAAGTTGAGATTGTGATCAAGGTTCTGAAAAATAACATTTTTTAAAAGAAAAGTAATAAACAATATAATTTATATTAGTTATTAAAACTAAATTTATTTACAGCATTTTTTCAATTAGTTTGGTTATTCCAATCATGAGGTGGTAGTGATGGAAGATGTATTGAGGCACTACCAGGAAATAGACTGAACTTCATATAATTGGACTCTAGTAGCAAAAAGAATGTGATTTAAGATGAATAGCTTTGAAAAACACAGACTTCTGCCAAAATCCCCACATTTCCATTTCCACAGTTTAGTAAATTTAGGCCCAGATGTTCTGTGCATGTTTATGATGTTCAGTACTTTATTCCATCTTGCTGGAGAAATAGTATTATGTGTTGATCCATATTAACAAATAACATAAGAGAAGAATTTATTAGCCAGTGATCTGTAGCCTATTTTTTTTAGGATCACATAAAAATAAAAGTAATAAAAAAATGTTTCTGTTCACTGCTTTTATACATATGTATGAAACTTTCTCATGCTGTTGTAATTTTTGTGAACATCTTTCTTGTTTCAATAAAAAAAATTATAAAAAAAATAAAATAAAAGTAATAGAAATATTTTTTATGCTCCCAATTGGGGATTTTATTCTGTCTATGCACTATGCAATATAACACCCAAGCTTAAATGTTCAAATACCATGCAAACAAATAGGTCAAGTAGCTATACAGTAATAAACACATGCTAATTCAAAACCACAGAGAATGGCAGGTTGAGCGCAATAAATTAAAATGCAAATTATGTGGGAGTGCAAACATTCTCATTAGTTATTCTTTCTTGATNAATTTTTATCTTGCGTAGCAATGATGCAACTTTAAGCTCATACACAGACGTAAAACTTTAATTCCTTAAAGACCCTGTAATCACTTTAATTAGATGGCAGCACTTAAAGGTGGTTTCTTTTTGTATCCGTAAGCAAATCCAGAAGTGAAGTGGAAATGTTGCATGTATTAACATGGACACGTGGGGTATATTACAGCACATACTCTCAAGTTCTGGTGTGGTCAGTGACCGCACTGCTTAGGTGCTAAATAAAAACAATAGGGCCTAAATTTACTAAACAGGGAGATTTCAGGGAGATTGAAAAGTGGGGATGTTGCCCATAGCAACCAATCAGATTCAAGCACTCCTTTTCGTTTTACATACTGGAGAATGTGAGTTTGAATGTAAACACTGTAAACACTGTCGCAACAGAGGATGCCACAAGATGACCTGGGCCAGTGGCTAATAGAAATCCTGGGCCTAAATTTACTAAATGCGCATGCGCAGATCGGCTCTGAATGGCACGGAGTCGGGCGCAAAGCCCGACTCCGTGCCTCTGCGACTCTGCCACATGTAAATGAGAAAAGGGGTGTTTTCTCATTTGCATGTGCGCTTTTAGCAGGGCTAAGCCCTGCTAATTGCAAGCGCAGCCTGCACCATGTCAGGACATGGTGCAGGAGTAGCGCAGTGGAACCGAGGCAGGTATTGTCCTATGGACAATTACCTGCCTCATTACTTGGAAAAAAAAGTTTAAAATAAAGTAAATGTAATAAAAAAAATTATTAAATAAAGTGTGTCTGGTTTTTTTTTCATTTAACTAATATTTATTTATTTATTTATTTTTATTTATTTTTTTTTTTATTCATGAAAGCCGGCACGAGTGCCGGCTTTCATGCTCGCAGCGTACACTGCGAGTGTATACACTGGCAGAGGCTCCGGACACAGCGTCCGGAGCCTCTGCGGTTTTTTACATAGCGCAGGGAAGCGGGGCATACGGCATGCCCCTCTCCCTGCGCTCTATTCAGAGCTGTGCTTTTGCCTGGCGGCCGCAGCGTGTAGCTGCCAAATACTTTGGATCAGGTCCCCCATTCACACTGCTGAATTACCTTGGTAATTCACAAACTAATCTGGTCAACATGAGATTCATCAAAGAGACGTGATTGGCTAAAGAAATAAATAATACAGCGTCGTGCACTACCTGGACAGTTCAATCCGTGTGAACAGGTTATTAGAGACCTTTTTGCTGGGGCACATGTGTATTCATACTTACTGACACATTTTAAAAGCTCCACAGGTGGTGCACTTTATATGACTTGTAATTTGGTGAGGAGACAATTAGTGGTCACTGAGGACAGATTGGGAGACACTGTAAAGCGTAACAAAGGTCAGATCACCTAACACCTCTCCCTTATACATTCATCGTGTCCCTTTCGGTCCCCTATTTATTTTATTAACAATTGATTTTTTTATTATTTAAATTGTGTCCATTGATTCAGTTGAATTATAGGACTGCACAACATTAAGCAGTACATGCATGATTATATAACTCAACTCATCGATGCTGCCTGACTCACAGTCAAGGTCACTGTTAACAATGCCGCAGAGCAGACAGAGTATGATACACAGGATATGATAAACTAACATGTCACTTTTCAGGCTGCCTTTCTAGTTAACGAAGATTAATTTTCACAGGAATTCATCAGCAACATTGAGTAAGAGCTGCGACAGTAATATATTACACCATATCTCTGAGCCAAAGTGTTACTACAGATAATTCACATAACACATATCAGGCTACAGGTTAAAACACCCAACTGAAATGTTATGTTTTTTCTTGGCTAAAGAACTGTAATGACCATAAATAATTTCAAAGGATAGTATAAGCAGTATAACCATTCAACACAATGTATGTGGTTATTTTGGGTTTTGTACTAATGCAGTAATTAGAAAGCGTTGCATTTGCACATTAGTCTCAAATTTAAATCAGTATTCATTGTTGACTTTTAGTTTCTCTCTCCTGGGACAAACCAGGAGTTGGCAGCATGGGGGTGGAGCAGAGGGCGTGATTTATGCAAATCATTCCCAAAGCCCCTGTCCCCTTTACAGCCACCCCTAGATAATTGTTTCTGTACTGTTTGGAGTATTGTATTTGGGTTGCTTTGTGGCTTTTGCGTAGTAATGGCTTTCTTCTGGCAACTCGACCATGCAGCCCATTTTTCTTCAAATGCCTCCTTATCATGAAACAACCATACCACTTATTTTGAGAGTCCTGTATTTCAGCTAAAAGCTTTAATTTGTGGATATTTTTTGTGCATCCCGAACAATTTTCCTGGCAGTTCTGGTTGAAATGTTTGTTGGTCTACCTGACCATGATTTGGTTTCCAAAGAATCCCTAATTTTCCACTTCTTAATTAGAGTTTGGGCACTGCTGATTGGAATTCTCAATTGCTTGGATATCTTTTTATATCACTTCCCTGTTTTATACAGGTCATTTACCTTTTCCCGCAGATCCTTTGACAGTTCTTTTGCTTTCCCCACGAATCCAGACACATCAGTGCAGCACTGGATGAAAGATGCAGAAACTCACTGACCTTTTATACACACACACAGATTACAAGCAAAGACATCACATATGAGTATGGTTACCTTTAGTAGCCATTCCAACCTGTTTGTGTCAACTTGTGTGCTTGTTATCAAGCTAAAATATCCAGGGTATGTAAACTTTTTATCAGGGTCATTTAGGTAGTTTCTGTTCTTCATATTCATATTATCTGACAAATTGCCAGAAAATCATAAATTCTGCCAGGGTATGTAAACTTATGAGCACAACAGACCAAAAAAATGCAAGCATGAAAAATGGATTAAAATGGAAAAAAATTATTCATTTAATTAATTCATACACTATAATAATGTATGATCGGATCCAGACTTAAGCAATTCCGGTGTTCAAAGTGCGCATTATACAGATTCACCTAGTATGAGGAGACACATTATGGATATTACACAAGGGCCATAGATATAGCATGAATGCAATCTCTGAATCCAAGCTATGGAAAACCGCTTTCCACCATTTGGCTCTGGCCCATAATTATGCATATAGTATAATATATATATATTGTATTTGGTGTATAGCTACTGTTCTCACATTGCAGCACTAAAACATGAAAGTATAATTAGATTTTTGTTAACTCTCCAAGTATGGAGCCAAAGCTAAAGCAGGTTACAAACCAGAATGATTATAATGTACAGCTAGTGGTCGTTTCATTCGATTTTTGGGAGCTCCTAATATTTCTGATCAACAATGCAAATTGGTACAATTTATTGCATAGTGCATGGCCAGTTTAAGTCTTAATTACTGCAATGAATAGTATATGGTCAACTATTTCCTCAGCATATTTGCTGATGACAAGTCAAAACCCTCATATTACTAGGCAAAATCAAGAGTTTTTAGAACTTTCATTAAAGAGAACATTGCTTCAAAGAAACTAAAATATACATTCTCTAAAACCAAATAAAAGTTTAAAGAGATTACAAAAAATGTATAGACTTTATGTAAGTAATGATTTGTGTGAGATGTTCTGCAGAATAAAATAAAATATACTGTACATCAATGAATGGGATGCATTGATATAGATAATAAATCATAAGCGAAATGTGTAAATGTGATACAGGTTTAGAGGTCAATAAATTAATTGCAAAAGGAAAAATGTCTACTTGTGTTTCTGTGATACATATTTATTATACTGCAGAGGTTCCATTAATTTATGCTCACTGTGCTAAGATCAGGTCCAACACAATTTATAAATCTGAAACAGAAGAGATAAATTGAGTCGTTTTCCCTTTCATTACTTACCTGCAAAATATTGGCAGCAAAACTACTCTGCAGCATGTTAAGAGCCAAGTATTTCAACACCTGACCTGCATGACTAAGTCACTGTGTAGCTGCAATGGGAAATTGCACCACACTAAAGGCAACCATGGTTCTTGTTCTCTCTGTACAGCATTTTAAATGAATCCTTAAACTTTTTATATTGTAATCCATTTAAGTATGCGTATTATTTAACAGCATAAATCATCCTTACTAGGTATTCAACTTTTAAATACCAACCTAAGTATCATTTAAGTATGTACCATATTTAACATCCTAGAAAGAATTATTACGTTTCAAAACATAATGTGTAGAGAAAAATGCACAGGCGTTAAAGTAGGGGGTAATTACGTGACAGTGCTTAGGTGGGTATTTTAAAATTCACAATGGCTGGTTTATAGGAAGGAGGGGGCATTTTCAAAACGCCTTGGTGTTGATCACGGAGCAATCAGGGCTAAAATATCTGACCCCCTGTTTCTATATAAGTAGCATGCATGCACAGAGATAAAATAGATAACACTCAGGAGAATCTGGATCCGGCCCTGTCCTAACTGCTCTAAGGCTTCCATATCTTCCCTGTGGGGAAAGCTGCGTGATCTGAGCATCTCTGATTCCATTACCTAGGTGTGCATATTGCATTCCACAGTTTGTGCTTCATTTGTTACACATTGGAAAGAATGCAATCTTGATAACTGCTTCCATTACAATGATCCACAACTCCAGAACTCTTTATATGCTTTATATTTTCTGTAAAAGTTGATTTGTAACATGCATCTGTTGCCTTGTAGAATGATTTCTGTTTTATACATTATTATATCACATCTATTACATTGTGATTGCATATTTTTTGTCTGTTTATTTTGGAGTTTTGACATATTCTGAGTACCATGTCAATAAACACCAATTATTAAGTTTCCTGTAACTTTTTGGATTTTTGGAATGTTTACATTTACATACCTCCCAACTTATTGCTGCCGGAGGTCGGGACACATTAGCCCCGCCCCTGGGTCAGCCCAAACCCCGCCTCCAGTCCGCCCAGGTCTGCCCAAACCCCGCTGCCCCTTTTTCAGCCTCGATTGCGGCAAATATCATAAAAAAATATACTAGCAGTATGTCCCCTTAGCGGGACATACTGCGTGGCGGGCGGGACAGTCCCCCAAAAGCGGGACTGTCCCGCTTGGAGGTATGCATTTATGTCAGAATATACCAATATTGATAGCTGTTTGCTAATTAGTATTATGGTGATTGTAACCACAGGTTGTCTATACCTGATGTAGGTGCTGTGCCAAAGAGGACATTGTGCATTGGATTTATGTTTTTATATTATATGGATAGGCATTGGAATGGGGGGGGCACACTGCATGCC
>JABWIB010004863.1:21039-37651 GCA_016617825.1 Platyplectrum ornatum
TAGGGTCTCTATAATTTTTCAAGGCACCCCTAAGACACAATCATTTAAATTTTTTTACGTTTTTGAGTCAAAATCATGCAATAACTATTTAGGTAAAAACAGAAATACTTCAGGTTGAGATCAAATCTTGTGTTACTCCTATACAAGACGTAAAATTGTGTTTCTAAGTAATACTATTAATGTTGCACAATATCAGAAAAAACATTCCACGGCACCCCAATGAGAGCGCCGCGGCACCCCAGGTAGCCACGGCACACAGTTTGGGAACCACTGGTGTAAGTCATGAGAGTGAAAAGCTGAATCCAGCCCTTGGTGAGTAGATTGAAAAGGAATTGCCCATATAGCCCTCTTTTCTTCCACCTTGTTTCCTGTGGCACTATTGTGAGTGTGGAGGAGATGTTCATCAAGGGTATATGTTGACCGTTTGAGGGTTTGTCACACGCTATCAGTCAAGTGTTTCCTTGTGAGTTGCTGGTGTATAAGCTNGNGGAGGCCAATATTATCCTAAGAACTGCACTAGGTTTTGTTTCTTTCTGTCTCTCCTTTTATATAACTTCGGATTAGGATTCGGAGGATTTATATCGCCTTCTGATTGAATAAAGGTGACTGAGACATCACATGAGGAAGAATTTTTTTGGAAGATTGAGACATTGAATAAGCCTTTTTTTATGCCTTACATGTTTATTGAGATCAGCGCCGGTTGGTTATAGATTTATATGTAGGATTATGACAGATGACATGGTACCAAAAAAATACAAACTCCAGAAAGTCTACAAGGTCCAATAACTAATGTTTGAATAGCCTTATGATATCATAAATTATTATATCGATAACTATTATAATACTTTAATATTGTCTGTATTTTAATGTGGCACATTAGTGAATAATATATAGCCCATTACGGGGGATAATATGGGCTCAAATAAGTATAAATAGGGGGCATATTAAATATATGATGATGAATATAGTCCTCTATTCATGCAAAAGCATACGCATTTTATCCTCCTATTGTCATGAATGAATCATTTCAAAATGCTGTAACTAAGAATGGTTCATTTTTATGTGACATGGTTTAATGGGAATCTTCTCATTTTTAACCTAGGTCCTTGCAAAATCTAGGGGTGCCTTTGTAATAACCTTTCTTCCTATAAGTAAAGGATAATAATTTGAAATTATGATAAATATTAGTAATATTGGTAATGGTCTTGTTTTTCTTTTTCGATTAAAGATTGTATGTGCACAATATGGATATAGTAACAGCTGTAAAAACCATTAGCCTTTTCCTCATTTATTTGAATATAATATGAGTGCATATATTGCTTACCTTTTACTGTAAAATCATTGTCAATTATTGCAGTGTGAAACTTGAATAATAGAAAAAAAAAGTCAACAATTCGGCTGATGGTATTATTTTCAGCGCTGCCCTGCACTCTCCTTAAGTAGAATAGCTTAAAGATAAATTGGCACTGAGTACTTCCTGCTCAGCATAAATAGCAGGTGGAATGAAATGATAATACTTCACTATTCTTCTAATGAAAATGCATAAAAATCACTGATAATAAATTCTTAGCATTGCCATGAAATTCCACATCTCATCTTGGCAAAACTAGAGCCTCAGCAAAGTGAAATTCATCACTTTTTCACGACCAAGACTATATATAATGATTAAGGTTATATAAGTATATATATTATATATATATATATATATATATATATATATATATATATAAATCTGCTACTCCCATTAATGTACAGTAAAGTGGTAATAAGCTGGGCATTGCTTAGAGATATTATAATTGCACTGCCCTATATGGTGAAAAACCAACAATGTACTTTTGCCTTCTAGTCCATTCCATCAATAGAGAACTGATTACTTCACTTTATATTTAACCCAAAAGTTTACTAGACATGTACAGAAGCAGTTAGTATGAGAGCTAGCCATGGATAGATCAGTGAATTAGAATTGCTTGGCCTCATGCTTGGCCCTCATCTCAAACAGTGTTCAATGTTCTTATGAACAACACTGAAGAGTGAATAAAAAAATGACATAAAAAATGATAAAAATAAACTTACCGGACTTGTTGAGGCACCGGTTCCCAGAAGGCGAAGTCCCAGAATAATATTACTGCACATTTGCCAGGACTTCAATTCTTACAAAGTTCTACGATGTCTGCAAGAAAATCATGGGACCTTGCAGGAAAGGTATATATGAGTACAGTTTGTGAACAATGCTGCCAGGTTCTCTGGGAGGAGAAAAGAACCTGGTTCAGTTTTGTTCATTGTCTATAACTAGAGGCCCAAATAGGGCATCTGCGGGTGCACACACTAGTATATGAGCACATTTACATGATGAAAACGCTCACTTCAGATGTTTAGACCCAGTCCTTGTCTAAACAATGTAGCTTTTCCATGAATATACAGCCTAGTTAGACTTAAGAGTAATATTTACGAATATTGAACATTCCATACCTGGCATGATCCAGAATTCCTGTTGGAAGGGTAACTTACTAGGGAATATTTTTTTCTTAATTTCAGCACAGAGAAGATCGTTCAGAAATCACAAGGGAGGTAAGTGTCTATGGGAATGTGTCTATGAGAATGTTAAAACCAACAGCTAAACTTATTTAATTTCACAGCAACACTGTGTATATACCTTTGTACATCTGTGAAGACATCTAAATGACACATCAGATATGTATTGCGATGTGTGCTTTTATTATAGGTCCTGAATCCATGTATTGTGAATCATNAAGGGATCATGTAAAATTTGTGGTTGTTGTAATAATAGCATCAACACCAAAAAACAGCTTCAGACTCGGGTGCCCACACTATTATATTTACTTTCCTGGAATAGTATGTTCATACTTGGTGCTTAAAAGACATATATTACCTGACATTTCAATAGTTATCTAGTATATATTGCTACAATGCATTGCTGGTATTACTGTACATAGCAATCATAGCTTGTTTAAGGAGTGAGCAACACATTAAATAATAATGATTACTTGTATAAGATATATTCTCCTCTGCCTACAACATTTTGAAGGCTAAGCTTAACAAATATACTGTATGCTGTAACCATAGGTACAAAAATTCATACTGGTCTAAAGTGTGGTTGTGCTACAGCAATAAAACAACCTACCAGCTCCCCCAAATCATTACTCTACTGCTTCCTTGACGCACTACTTTTAATTATATGAAGCATTATTGTATGAATTATATGGGAAATTAGGCATGTGTAACCTTTCTGACAGAGCAGAGGCAGTTCTAGGCTTTGCAGGGCCCCAGAAAAAAAAATTAGAAGGGGCCCCCATCGCCGGTAATCCCCCCACTAACACAGGACATGGCTAATCAAGGAGTCCTGATGGACCATGGGTCATGACCAGTCAGAAGTCCCATGGTCAATCTGGAGCCTCATTTCACTCCAGGGGTAATTAAACGCTATCTGAAGGAATTCCCCGTAGACCATCCTAGCCATTAGCTTGGGGAGGAAATGGGGGGTACATGTGTGGAGACCGCTAGAATACTAATGGCAGCGTAATAAAATAAAAAAATCTATAAAAAAAAAAGATGAATAAAAATGAAAGTTTTAAACCACACTAGTTTTCAATCTGGATAATAGAAATATTCAAAGTCCTAGAATTGTGTGACTGAATGTGCAGGCGAGGTAATCTGGTGGATCCAGTTATTGCTCCTCATGGCAAGTATGTGTGGTCACTACCTGCAGGTTACAATGTAGTAATAATGTGTGGCCCCAGCGTTTAGCAGAAACATGCACCTCTGGATAAGACATGAAAAAAGCACAGCCTGTATTACAGCCAGATGTGGTAACTTATTTTTTGAGCACTGACTCTCAAAAAACGCAGACTGAATCAGCTCCTATGTCTAAAAACAACTGGTTTACAGAATGAAACAATGTTTTTAATACATTTAGGGCCTGATCCACATTTTGCAACTGGTTTGCACACACTGGATACAGTGTATTCAGAGGTGTTTGTTTTAGCAGATATATGCAAATCAGTACATACAGTTTTGTCCATCCTCCCTTCCCATCTTAGAACTAGATTTTTAACATGTCTATCCCGACTACAGGGCAGGAATCATGCAAATGAGCCGGGAACCTGTGAAAATGAAGGCCAGTAAGTCTGGATCCAGTCCTATGTGAAAAGTAAAAGACGGTCTTATTTGCACAGGAATCTATTGTTTCTTCATTGGTTCACTGGGGCAAAAAGGTATAATAATAAAAAAGATAGATGTAGGACTGCAGCACACAAACAGTTAACCAGAGCATCGTATCAAGTAACTTAAAGCCACACAGATCGTCGTCTTAAAAAAATGCAAGCTGCTCTATTTCTGGATATGGATAAAACAGAGATGGCACATTTCTAAAACGGGCAATAGCAGACTCTGTAAAAATAATAATAACAAAGGTTATGCTGCAGAATTAGACTAAATTGATTTTCCACCATTCGCTTTCCCAGACAGGAGTCATTTGTTGTAGCCATGGAGATGGCATAATAAAATGTAAGAAACCTTAGGAATTCTTACAGGGATGGTTGCTCATCATGCCAAAACATGGTTTATAACATGTTTTATCATCTTCTGGGGCCTTAGTACACATTTATGCTCTTTATAGAATATATTTCTGATAAATGATGCCGCACCATATGGGTCAGTTTGGCAAAGTGAACTTATCCCATACCAAATCAACCTATGTGATTTTCCAAACCAGACAGATGGACCGGATCCAGAGTTTATGCGCACCCAAGAGAGACACGGAATGACACAAAAGATTTTTTTTGAAAAATGTTCTTTTGTGTAATGTTCTGTACAGTATCTGTTAAACATGTTTGTTTTTGAGTTTTTAATGAATTTTTTACAAGTTGTGTAAATTTACCCATATAATGTATCTTAGTTTCCTGTGTCTCATGGTGACCTGCCAACATTCCTTTTGATTAGATATATCTGTGATACCCCAGGATTACTAAGGGGTTAATTCAGAACTCTGCTGGAAGGGATGTCTGGCTGTGACTTAAACTTTGCAACATTGTTTGGAGGTGAATGTATTTTTGTGTTTAGTGTCTGGAGTAGCAGCAGGTGCCTGGCTGGTTGGGTATCATGCCTGTTTCATGTGCTTAGTGCCATCTTGTGATTGGCTAAGGCCTGTCTGACCTAAGGACTATAAAAGCTTGAAGCATGCAAAAGCCAAGGAGTTGATGGATAAGATCTGGAAGGAGTATATGCAACTGGAAGATTTAACATCTTGGAGGCAGCTGGACCTTTGACCAAAGAGGAGGTCACCAGACTTAGCTGAACCCAATACGGAGAATGAGCAAGAGCTGGAGGGGGCCGCATTCTGATCCAGAAGGGATGGTCCAGGGTGGATGGTACCCAATAATTCTGATGCTGAGGGGATGGTACCCGATGTGCCTATGGGACGGCCTGTTCAAGAGGAGTTACCGCTTGTACGTATGTTGTCTGTCTTGATTCTTGCAAACCCTGGTGTGCTCATTGTGCTAGGGAGGGAAATGGTTAAGCAGGTAGCGGTTACGGGGTGAGTCTCCTGTCCGAGATTAATGTATCAGTTTCAGCCGGTGTTAGCGCTGGGACAGGCAGTGCGCGATAGTGTGAAACATGTACTACATTGTTCCAATTTATTCTAGGGCCGCATCCTTATTTATTCCTACAGATGTGTGTGGGCATGGCCGAGGTAACATTCCGGTGTGTCAGGGAGGGGGTCATCACATATCTGTTTGTTTTTTTAAGGAACTTTGCTCCTGGGATATGAGGGACAGAGGTAAATCATTGCTATAATTAGGAAAGTTTGAATGATTTCATGAGGGTATGAATTTATATAGAAGTATCTGATCTGGAAATGTTAAACATTAGTGATGTAAATGACCATAATGATTGTATTCTTGAAGCTGTATCTAGACATAAGACATCCACTTCCATCCCTCACATGGATTTCCTACCTCAAGACACAAACTTACATTTTCTCATCCTTTCCCATTTAAAATTGTGATAAATAGAAATCTAAATCAACAGGGTGTACAGCTCTCCATCTATACTGTACTACTCCCACGAGTGCAGTCCACATGCCTGGTGTAAGCTGTTGACCAATAAAAAGTCTGAAAGAAGCAGATTGCTTTCATACGTGGCAATTACAAATGCAGATTTTCCAATGCAACTGCATGCTTGTGAGAAGTCTGGATCCATATGTCTCAGATGTCTGGTTGTCACTGGCATTGTTCAGGAATGTGTTACTTAAATGGCAGCTGCATAAGTGAATACTGACAATGCAACTACCTATATAACTTTCCAAACAAATCCGGAATTGGCCATATTATTTGTCCCCAGGTGGACAATGTCATCTACATCTCCTTCTTAGGCTGCTATGTTTATATAGAACACCTGCATCGACCTGTATGCATTCCAGCTATTTTCTCCTGAAATAAAGAGAAATGCACAGTACCTGATTCTCCAAAATGTATCATCCAAAACAAATGCATTACATTCCTCGCACTGCACTAGATCAAACACTGTTCAAGACTATCAACAATAAGTACCAAAATGTAATTCAAATTAAGTTTCCAACAATATTGTTAAAAATATAAACTGGCCCAATTCCAGCCCTAATATAGATCAAATTCCAGGTACAACGCATAGATGTTTATAAATTTAAGGCTTTGTAAGTCAAGGATTTGAATAGCAGGTAAAAGACTTATCAGGTTAAACAAAAAAACCCTTTAAATAGGAGCCTCTTGTCTGAATCTATTAACACAGCCTAAACAATTCATAAAGCTGATTAATTAACAAAAAATAGAATATAACAGGGTTGCTGACTTTTAGCTTCTCCGTTTCTGGAGAACCCAAAATTTGGCAGTATAGGGGTAGATGCAGAGAGCATGATTTATGAAAACCACGGCCAAAGCCCCACCTTCTGGATGGAAAACCCATACAATTGCTATGGATGTTGTTAAGCTCACCAATAGTACCAACTGGGGTTCGAGGCAGTGATTTACATGAAATCATTTTACCTCTGCAACATCCATGGCAGCAACTAATGGGTTAACACCTCCACAGGTGACAGACCAGAAAAGGAAAGAAGACATGGCCTATATAATCATCATCCCGCCTGGCCTCTGTTTCTTTCACTATGCAAGATTTAAATAAATAATAAGTTAAGACATCCTAACTCAAATTATGCAGGGTGGGAAGTATACACTGCCATGGTGGAGTAGATTAAAACACATTAACAGGTAAGAAATGTGCTTTTACCTCAGCCCCATCCATGGTAGCAACTAATGGGTCGTACCCAAGCAGTTTGTATTCCCTGGGTGGGATGACATAATAATACTCTACTATACAGGTAGTATAATATTTCTTACACAACGGCAGAAAGGACTCCAAAAAGGATCCTACTTCAAAAAAGATAGGGGAGTGCTATTTTGGATATTTGGTCTTAGGTAGGACTTGCAACAACAAACACCAGAATATATTTATAGAATCAAGAATTTATTTTCTTTCCAACAAATAGATAAGATATATGTTTAAAATACTCACAAAATTCAATAAAAATCACCTGGTAATTTCATGTGACGATTGTACATACCTTTTCCGGTCTGTCACCTGTAGAGGAATTAACCCATTAGTTGCTGCCATGATGGTGTAGAGGAAAACACATTAACAGGTAAGAAATCTGTCTTGTCTCAACCTCAGTCCCAGGGGATTCGCAGATTTCCAGAAACCGCTGAATTGCCAGAAATCTGACATTCCTAGACAGTCGGCAACACGGAATATAACTGTGACATAAAATGAATACAGCTATTTTCGAGAAGCCTGGTTGTTAAATATTTATGTAGAATTTACATGATTAAAGTTACAAACAACCTATAATTTACAATATGTAGGGATTACAATAATAAGGGCTAGGTTTTACGCACAGCCTTCATTGTAAGTAAAGGTGGCAATTTACAGGACGATTTTTACCCAAACGATATTCGTGGGTTAAATAGTTAGATAGATATTAGATAGATATATATGAGATAGATATGACATAGATATTAGATAGGATAGCTAGATATGAGATTTATTTTGTCCAAAAAAACATTGACAGAGATTTATATAAATAGTCCTGATTTTATCCCCATCATGCCCCCCAGTCCTGCTTTTATACACATTTTTTTTTTTACAAACTGGGGAATTCACTAGGGATTATTTTCGGGTTAGGGCTTATTTTGGACGGTTTTAGAAAAATTAGGGTAGGGCTTATTTTTGGGGTAGGTCTTATTATCAGGGAACATTGTACATAGATAGATATGAGGTAGATGGTAGCTTTTACTGTTTGTCGGAAGAAATAATAACATGACAGTTGTATGCAGAGATTCTTATAAACCTTGTAAACTTTCACATTATAAATTGCTCTCAGATTATTACACTGGCAAATTGAATTCTCACAGACATTCTGCATGAAATGCTGTCATGGAAAGAGCATAAATTCACTAAATAAGGTTTGTGTCACATTTCACACTTGCTGCAATCACAAGACAAATCATACATTTTTCCACGGGCGCACACTGAAGGAATCCCATAGAGCTACATTTATCAAATCTGTCTATCACTATATCAGGACAGACAAATAAAGTCTTTTTTAGAACACATTAACCAGACATTGGATCAATAAAAATGTTGACACATTAAATATTGACTTTTTACATTTCAATTACACCTTTGACATTAGGCTACAATATTCCACAAGGTGGATCTTTTTGTTCAGTATTATTTTTAAAGATGTACTTTTTTTTAATTAAGATTGGGACATCATTAGTCAGTAATGTGATTTACTGGTAATTGTCTGCAAGTGAATGTTGTAAGTAGTTTTTGTATTATTATTTTTAGTTATGTGATGCTAAAACTTCTTTTCCTGCTACTTTGGGAGGTTGCTATTGTGAAAGTATTTAAATACTTTAATTAAACTTTATATTCATATTATTGTTTCCCTTCATATTTGCTAGACACTTATGCATAAATAAGAAAACACCTTATAATGTACATTTTCACATTTCTGTGTCTAATTTAAAGTACTTTTGTTGAATAAAATCATAATTTCCTCTCAGTTCAAATTTTAAATATAAGAAAAAAAATCACAAAAAAGTATTTTGTCACAAAAGGAACTAACACTAACGTGATCAAGTTGGCACTGGATACAGGTAAATAATGCTGGCATCAGTACTGTTGTACTGGTGGTCATCTAAATACAATGGACTAATTGTATGAGACTTGGTTAAGTCACAATCTGTACTTCTCTGAACCAATAGGTACCTTAAGCGCCCTATGTAAAGCCCTGGCACCGTGTCACCTGTACCGTGTATATATAATACATTTCAGGTTCCTCTTTGTTTTCACTGATGAAAGCCTGCTACCTTCACCAGATCTGACCCTGCTATCTATCAGCAACACTGCTCAGTAAGCCACAGTATCGTATAATCACAGCTCAATCTGCCACAGCATTGCATCATTGCATATAGACTCTAAACACCAAAGAGGAAATCCTTCAATATAACTCCTAGCTTCCAATACTTAACATTTAGTGTAAAGGTTCCACAACCAGGAAGACAATGACAAAATCTAATCCCAAAAATGATTCAGTAATATAAATTGATTCGTTATATGTAATCATTTAAGCCTAATAGGGCAAATTATTTTTATCTGGATATCCAATATGTTCCCTTTGTAATATTTACACAATATCTATATGGCAATACAGCAGAGCTGCAGACTCTCGGACATTCCGGGAGACTCCTGGATTTCAGACACTTCCCCTGGTATTTGCCAACTCTCCGAGGGCTAAGGCAGTCATTTCATGGAAATCAACTGGTACTATGAATGGGCTGGGCTTGAAGAGGATTTCATCCAGGGGGTTGTGCAAATCAAACCCTCCACCCCCATATTGACATTTCAAATCGCAGAGCTTTCAAATTGACATGGCTTGTGCATCTGTAGTGATTTGTCTTGTTCGATTTGTCTTGGGGATTTGAGTTCAAATCCCTGTCCATTTGCTATGTATTTTCAGGGATTTGGCCAAATCGACCATCGATTTGAACATTACCTCATCATTGTCTATTATCAATTACCTGGCACAATAATACAGGATCAAAAATGTCTGTTTTGTTTTACGTAAGGTACAGTATGAATAACATATAAATAAAAAAGTTAAAGTTTTTGTTTGCCAACAAATACAGAAGCAAAATGACAATAAAGATGAAAAAGTATAAACACTTAAAATAAATTATGGGTACACTAGGTTCACTCCCAATCAGCACACAATGTAACCCTATAAAACATAATCAGACTTACATGAAAAATGTTTTGCAATCAAAATAGATCCTTTAATAGTGTTCCCAGTTAGTGATCAATGGTATGGCTAGGGAAATGTCTCAAATCCCTTTAACCAGGTGTTGATTTGCCTTTTGTCGATTTTGTCAAATCAATAGTGGGATTTTATGTCGATTTAGCAAATCAAAAATTACAAAAGGGATTTGAAATCGACAGCCACAAAAGCAATTTCAGACCAAATCGACAGGAATAAAATAGCAAAATGGCCAATTCGACAAGCAAATCAATTCCTTTTGACCTTTATTAAATACCCCCTTATTGGTGGTTGAAGCTCCATGACCTAATACATTGTCTTGTGCTTAACTATTTTTTTTTTATAAGGCCAATTGAACTTCCCCATCTTCCCTTCATACAGAGTGATCTTACCAATAAAATCTAGGGGTAAGTGCACAATTAATCTGGATAACTGTTGGTTAGATAATGGTTAGTTAGATAAAATAAATAATTCTGGCATTAGCACTCTTTCTTACAACAAAAAAATACAATTGATAATGTCCAAAAAAGCAATTGTTAAAGTCCTTGGAAAAGAATAAAAATCTGTGTATATTAAAAGAGAGTTTCTCTTATATATTAGTAAACAGTTGATTATAGGTTGACTTCTATACTTTTTGTGCTTAGTAAATCTGGCAATGTGAGAAATCCTGCTCTAATACAATATAATATAATATAATATACAGCAATACACGGAAAACATATTGGAGGAACTCATCGATAAATTGTGAAGTTATAAAATGGCTTTTGAAAGGTTCACATTTTGCACCTGTATGTGGATCATATTTGATTGTCATAAGTGGCGCTTAGGAAGCGTGATTAAAGAACTTTATTTACAAGGCCAAGAAACGTATCTGTTTTATTTATAAACATGTTTACCTTTTCCAGCTTCTGTTTCTACAAGCATAAGTAGTGTGTGTTATAACTCAGGCACACATTGTTTGATCCCTCTTCACTTGTTACTATTAATATGCATTCTTTCTTTACTGAAAAGGGTAACATGTACATGTAAAAACAATTGTAATTATACATTTCTAAGCCAATCCTCTAACTACATTTAAACAAATGGGGCTAACTCTAAATTAAAGTCAAAACCAGATCAAAACTGTACCAGGTTGCATTTAAAAATGAAGAGACCCATCAAAAGTGTACAACATGCAAAAGCACTCAGTATTTCCATATAAACCATACTCTACTTACTTTTTTGTAAGTTACCTGTTCTGCTATTTGTTTCCTTGTGTTTCTAAAGGATATGATTCTTCTCATAACTATTGCAATATACATGCAAACCAGAATACATACATGCACATGCACATACATATACACCTATACATAAGTAAACCTTTTGAAATATCTATATTACCATAGAACCATCTACTGTACACTATACGATAAATCTTAAATCTGACGATTGGATGAAAAATTAACTATTTTTTTTTAAGGAATTGCAAGCCACCATACACTGTACAATAATTGTATGGTAAAAAATGCAAATTACTTCCAAAGGATTTTTTTTATTACCTAAAATTTAAGATTAATTACATCAAAAAGCTAAAAAAATCGGTTGGCGGCCGTTTTTAAACGATATCGGACGATCATTTGGAAAAATCGTTCCCATACACTGAACCATTTTTTCAAAAAATCTGACAATTTTTGAAAAATCGTCTATAGCCAGCTTTACAGATAATGGGGTATATTTGCTAAACAGTGAGATTGCAGTGAAATTGAAAAGTGGGGATGTTGCCCATAGCAACCAATCAGATTTGAGTTCACATTCTCCAGTGTGTAAAATTAAACTGAGAGCTTGAATCTGATTGGTTGCTATGGGCAACATCTCTCACCACTTAGTAAATATACCATAATGAGTATTGATATCTGTTCTGTTTTATATTCTAAAATGGTTTTGAATACAATTTTAACATGATCCCATTTCAATTCCTAATAAAAAAATAAGTCTTTCTACAGTGCCAAAAAATGGTATAAGCTACAAAAATGTGTATATATTTCTCCAATTCAGCAATACGTTAGTATTATAACCCACTTTGTAAATGAAATTAGTTAAATGCAGACTTAAATTCCTAAATTACGTGTAATTATTTTGAAACTGTCAGGAGATCAAAGTACATGAAATTAAAACACATCCAACTGTTATCTGAAGTTTAAATTTGATTAAACACAGTTAAAATTTATTAAACATTAGCTAAAGGCTATGAGCAAATTTACCTCAGGGACAGCAATGAAAGAAGATATGTTACAGACTCTGTTGTTAAAAAGAAACATGTTATTAAACTTATGTTTCTTTCTCCATTACATTATAGGATTTTGTTTTGCTATAGCTTTTCTCTTTTATTGCTGTTCTTTTATGTAGTTAGTGAAAGAAAACTGCAGGAACTAGGGAAAGGTGGAGCACTAGGGAATAAAGGAGAGGTTATAGGACACACAATTTGTGTAAAATTGTGAAATCACTATTTTGTTATGCTACATTTTATTGAAGTGCATTTTATTTATTTTTGTTATTTATTAATTAATTAATTCAATGACACACTAGCATTAAGCTGAATAATAAAGATTTAAAGACTTTGCACCACATGCAGACTTGAAGTTATGTACGTAAAACCAAGTAGAATTTAGGGGGGGGAGTAAAAGGAATGTTGTTTGTATGCAGGGAGAATACTTTATTTTTGCGTATTGCAACAAGACACTGATCAATCAAATGTACCTCCTCTGCAATTCAACATGGTTATGTTCACTCGTAACTGTCCACTCAAGGACCTGATTCATCCTGATGGACCTGTCTGGAAACCATGCGGGTGCAATGTATAATGTGTATGCGCAGATCGGGTTAATTAGCAGATGGATGGGCGCACATATCTTTTCCCCCTTCTCTCAATTAAATATCCGGCTTTTCAGTAAATTAGCCTTGATAATTAGTTGTGTATAAGACTAAGAAGCAGTCAATTGTCAAATGTTTGACAAAAATAAATGTATATAAAATAAAAAATAAAACGTGTTTCTAAAGAAGCCAGAGCCTATGTGCGTGCCATTCTGTCTGCAGGGAAAAGAGACATAAAACATGCCCCTCTCCCTCTGAGCTATTCAGAGTGGCATATTTCTCAAGAAACATGTAACTCTAAATTGCACGGCCCAGGGGGGCGTCTAAGACTCTGGGTCAGGTCCCAAATGTTCAAGTCTGGATCTAGTCCTTTAAGTGGTTTTTCTGCAACCCCTGTAGCTACGTCACTGATTTCTGCTAACTATTGTATATTGCCTAGTCTTCACATGCTTATATTCTCTGTTGCAGTGGTTTCCAACTTTTTCTGGTGTGTACCAGTTACCCATTATGGAATCAGGACAAGTGTGATTGACCAATCCTATTTGTCAACATAAGCTTCTAATTAATTGTTTTTATTACTCACATCCCTCTCTCTACACTATTCTCTAATTAAAAGATTTACTTTTTACATATTGCCACAGACCATTATATATTTATTTATTTATTTAATTTATATGTTTTTCTATATTTTTTTATGAATATTTAATCTATTACATATGCTATTCAGTCCTCCTCATATTTTATTACCATATATACCGAGTTTTTCAGCACATTTTTTTGCGCTGAAAGTTCCCCCCTCGGCTTATACTTGAGTATATAAAGTAATACAGTATATATATGCTGGGATGTGCTAAGGTAAAGGAGGGGGAGAGTGTGACACTGACACTCCGGCATGCATCATGCCACTCACCCACAACACTGGGTCCACAGAGCTGGCACAGGCATGATAGTGCATAGTGCTGTATGGGGTACAGCATGGCACAGGAGCTTTACATTGCCTATATATGCCTTATATTAACCCTGCACATGCAGGAAACAGGGGGACAATAGAGACATAAAGGGGAAGATCTATAGGAGCTGGACATAGAGACCAGATTCAATGCAATCCTATCGGGGTAATGATCCATCAGTGACATGAGTGACATGAGCCCTTCGCAGTGGTGATAGACAGACATACTGGGGGGGTCGGCTTATACTCGAGTCAATAAGTTATCCCAGTTTTTTAGGTGAAATTAGGTGTCTCAACTTTTCGGGTCGGCTTATACTCGAGTATATACAGAATATTTAATCTCGGCCATGTGGTATCAGTCATGGTTAAAATTAACTACTTGCTGTTATATGTACAACCAAACATGGCTTCATATACCACCAGTGGTAGCTATTTTGTTTAACTCAGTGGTTGAAGATTTATCAATTAAATCAGTGGGAGAAGTGACAGAATGGTATACTTCTGTATACACCCTTACTTTAAGCCCTGGTTTAAATCATATCCATATGGGCAGTTGTATAATTGCAATACAACTTTTCCTTAGATATAGCTTAAGAGTTTAGGAAAGTACTATCAAATACATTCATAGTCTACTCTTGGCTGATCTTGACTTTTATTTTATGAAGATGGTTTTGTGATAAATTTTGACTCCTTTCTCTTCCTAGTAATCAACTCCTCTCATATTCCTTTGTCCCATCCAATATCCTCTTGCATAATTTCCCCCATATTCCGTTCAGCTTCCTTTCCCCATGGTACACTATGTAACCTTCCCCATACTGTTCTTTCTATACTCCTCTACGCTACTGTTGTGTAGATCTAGTAGCCATTAGTCTAGGTCATGGGTAGGCAGAGTGCAACTCTGTTGTTAAACTACACGTCCCAGCATGCTTTAACTGCAAAGACATAGTTAATACCTGACAAAGCATGCTGGGACGTGTAGTTTAAAAACACCCGGAGAGCCGCACTTTGTGACCCCTGTTCTAGGCTGTCCCTAATTTTAGGTCCTGAACAGGTGGGAAACAAGTACCAGTTATCCTGTAGATATAACAAAGTGTTATACTTTACACTTTACACAGTAATTCATTCTAGAGACACTCCCTGGATAAAATTATCTTTGATTTGTTTCCATGTGTTGCTGAAATAGTTTTCTTTTCACTGAAAAACTTGGTTTGTCCCTTAGGGAGTTATTTCCAAAACCATGATAATACTGGAGATCATTTAAGGGCTTATTTCAACATTTTTTTTATAAGCCAAACTTATTTTTTATTTCTTAGAACAGTGTCCCCATCTCCCCTTAATGAGGATAAAGATATAGGACCGGATCTAGCTTTCCTATAACATAACAGCAGATAATACCCTCACTGTAAATAGTCTTACTGGTACTCCCTGTGCGCCCTCACACTCTCCCTCTCGTTGCCAAGGAGGCCTGTTGCCCACAGGAGTAGGTGGGTCTGAGAGCCAGAAGCAGGGATGTCCAGGCAGAGGAGCAACAAAGCGAGCGCTGGACACTAGAAGCTGGAAGCAGGTTATGCACAGTCTGCTTGTGCCCACCTGCAAGTCAGCACACAGGAGGGTGTACAGACAGGAGGACCACTCCCCAGCCTCCCAGGGGAGCCGCAGGCAGTCCTCAGCAATAACCAGAGGCAGAAGGGAACTGCCGCCACTACACACATTCTCTTCTTTCAGCTATACTCTACAGCCCTGACCCTGTAATTCCACCATGACCAGTGTCAAGAAGCTTAAATCCTCCTGGTCTGGTTCCAACTTGCAGGTCTAGATCCTCTTGATACTCTTGGTGGTAACCTCAGCAAACTGTGGACTCAGAGGTCTGAAGTCTATTTGAGCTAGCTGTCCTGGAAGAACAGGAGTCTCCCTCCTACTTCCTACTATATGAGCAGAAGATGACTCTGTTTGAAGTCCTGTCACTGTCAGAATCAGTCCAGGCTACAATAGCTCTCGCCACCCTTGCAGACACAAGTGCTGGTTGCATGGCTGCTCCTGCTGCCATAAAGATAGCCTTCAAAAAATCTTCCAGACATCTGTCCAAGGGTTCTTTCTGTGCAGCAGCACCTGGACCAGGGAACACAGTGAACTTAGCCAGTCTACTGGCCAACATGTTAACCTGGGTAACTGTTCCCACCTGCTCACATCCACCTCTGCCAGCGGGTACAGAGTAGGGAACTTATGAGGCATCACAAACAAACAAACAAACAGGAAAGAGCCACGCATCAGAAACAATAGAGGATAATTGAGCAGAAGATGTAAAACAAACTGACCTTTTTCTCTGTCTTTTAAATAAATGTGGCTCAGTCTGAACCTGCTCTAGAGCAGGGGTCAGGGAACTTTTTTACCTCTTACCCCCCAAAAAATTTATAAACGCAGACGTTACCCCCTTGATTTGA
>JABWIB010004865.1:7711-18886 GCA_016617825.1 Platyplectrum ornatum
AGAAACAATTGTTGCCCAAGGGATAATGTCCAGCAGTGTGTGGGACAAACTGCTGTGCAGGCAGGACAGTCTCAAAAGCGGCACTGTCCCGCTAAATGCAGGGGGACACTTGGGAGGTATCCCTATTATAGCATTTCAATATTAATTCCCTTTTCCTCCCTCTTGCGCCGCATACTTCTACTGTTTCCCAACATCTTGTTACCCCATGCAATCTCGGGTGAGACAAGTGCAAAACTGCCTCCGCGCCTCNCAGAGAGCATGGTAGGCTTCGGAAAATTACCTTCAGTCCTGAAATGTACAAAACAATGGTAAATGAAAGATTACATTTAAAGTTGCCTCAGAAAATTGGTACCACTTCAACCAACAACAAAAATAGTCTCCATGTCTTTTCTGTGTTCTTTTTTTTTTCAATGTGAAGAAAAGGGAAATGCCGAACAATACGATTTAAATCAACAGCTTTCAACGCAGATGAATTTTCTGACAGGAAAGTGCTAGATCTGTTGGATTTCAAAGATGCGGAGCTGCATGACATCAACAGTGAGCAATTAAAACTGTTACCATTCAACACATTTCCCTTCCCAGCTGCTAGAAAATGGCACCTTTTCACTAGTGCCTGACATTTGCAGTTCTTTCCATGTCATTCCTGGCTATTTTTAGGCTCTTTTTGTGGAGGAGTCATGGATATTAGTGTGTGCAAAGACCTACATATATTAAACACATTAGAGGAAGAAATACAGAATTTATGTGCAAGTTAAACATTAATAATTCCCTAGCAGAAGGTTGGAAGATTTACATAAAGCTGCTTTTATAGGGTGGGTGGTGCAGTACACTTTCCTCTCATTATTTCGCTGTGGCACAACCTTAGTCCAAAATTACATATAGGCGGCTAAAGAGAAACGCCTCCCCCATGCCACAACTATATGTCACCACTTCAATATAATAGCGTATCTGTTCAATGAGGAATCCTTTCTTGGTGGCACATCTTTCCAAACCCCTACATGGTTGTTGACATGAGCCTACACATCATTTCTTTTTTTTTTTTTCTTTCTATATTAACATTTATGAAACAGTATATTTTATGTAACACAGTTTATAAGGAAAGGGACCTTTTATTATTTTTTTTAAATCAAAGGGAAATACAGCAAATGCTGAAAAATACAGCACTTTACACAATCTTACAGAGGCACTGCAGCGCCTGTCACACTGTCCGTGTGAAAGGCTTTAGATTGGACATACTCAAAAAACAAATATAGATAATTAAAGTAATTATACATTTGAACAGCCTGTTAAAACTATCTTGTGCATAGAGAGGTGGGAAAAGCACCTGGACAGTACAGAAATAATGAATTATAGAAGTAGGAATCGTGGAGCCAAGGGATATATTAATGTGGGGGTGTCAACCAATAATTACCATAGTGATCACCATATAATATATACTGCACTATAGTGACAACCATACTATACACACCGATCCAAGTGACCACCATATAATACAGACTTCGTCCAGGGGTATGGGAATATTTATCTTGGGGGGGGCAAGAACCCCAACTCCCCACCCCTTGCAGCATTCCTCTCCTTGCGTCACACAGGGTGTAGCAATATAGAGCCTGACCATGTAACAGGCACTGCAGCGCCTCTGCTAGATCGTATAAAGCCAGCACTTTACCTGACAGAGGATTGACCAGAAACACCTACTCATCCTCTGATGAGAGCTAATATACACAAAACCACTAGAGATGGGCGGGTCCGGTTTCTTTGAAACCAAGCCGAGGAGGCTCGGTTCTCTCCTACCTACTTGGATGTGATGCTGCAGTGGGACATCAGCATCATGCTGTCGGTACTCGGATTAATGGTGCCGGATCTCGCGAGATCCGGCGCCATTTTTTTTAATGTTGCCAGTGACACAGGAGAGTAAAAAAAAAAGTGAAGAATTTGACACCTGTCATCAATTAACTGCCGGCCAGCATTAAGGGTACACATAGGGAGTGAAGGATTTGACACCAAATCCAGCCTGCCATAGTAAGTACTACACTGTATGCCCTGCGCATAGCCTCACACTGTATGCCCTGCACATAGCCTCACACTGTATGACCTACATATAGCATCACATAGTATATATGATAATAGTATGATATATGATTTAAAAAAAAAATATATATATATTATTATCAAGCTGTATTTCAAAATAATGAACAATAAAATAAGTTGTTTTTTTTCCATTTGCTCAGAGTTATGCACGTATAATTGGCATAATTTACTGTGCTGTCTTNTATAGAACCTGGATGTACTGTACTGTCTCATATAGAACCTGGGCGTACTGTGCTGTCTCATTGTGACATTACAGTAAAAATATACAAACAGACATTGCATGTGTCACAATAGACTGCATGTGTACTTCTATTGCTACCAACAGTAGCTAAATATGGCAATGGAGAAAGGGGATCCTTAGCGACTTGTGACTGCATTTATAACTTATAGCATTTCTAATAAATATATATATTCTAACAATATTCTTACGCTCAGCACTCTGCTGTCTCCTTAGGTCTTATTTATTTATTTAGTAACAGGTTTTTATATAGCGCCATCAGATTACGTAGCGCTTTACAATTTAACAATNAATAAGACATGACTGGGTGGTAACAGTCAGAATGGGTGGGGAAGAGGGCCCTGCTCGCAAGCTTACATTCTATAGGTCTTGATTTATTAAACTGAACCATTTCCACCAGTCTTCTCCAGTGATGTCCTCAGGTTCCACTTAAATGTTAAAACTGGTAAGTATTATTAATTGCTGTTCCATGTAGGTCAGGAGTGTTGTGACCATTGATGAACTTGATTGGTAGTTTTTATTTTTAGTAAATGAAGCCCTGAATATTAGCTGCCAACTGCCTATGCTGTTATACAGCTGCTATTAAAACTGCATGAAATGTGAAACCTGGGAATCTAAAATGGACTAAACAGTGGGACTACTTATGCTTTATTGTACAAATTCACCTTTACGACCTTTCAAGACAATGGGTTGCAAAATGAGACTTCAGAATAGTCACCAAAAATGTCACTGTGTTTTAAAAACTTNGTACGGTCAATCTGTGAAGTAGAATATTAAAATACAATGCAAATGCTTATAGTCTAATCAGTGGGGGTGTATACAGTGTTGTTGCATACCGACTTCTCCCACTGATTGAAATGAAAGACTATAAATCTCTTATAATATTTGCTGTGCTTTCATACTTCCACTTCTTATGTTTCACTTCACCACTGATCTCAATGCAGATTGCAAATCTTCTATCTGACAGGATTACTAACTTGACACTTGATGGATCCAGANTTGAACTGCACGCTGATTTTGCTTACTTAATTGTTCTTACGTTTTTGCTTAGTTGGAAGGTGGGGTGAAAGTCTGCATTGTANGTAAAGGCTGACAACAGCCCTTTCAGTACAATTTCCAGACCTTCCCCNACCCCCTGCGCATACCTAGCGCGTGCATATGCCCCCAGCACTAACTACATGTCAATTACTTAGATTGCGTAATATACGTAGGATTTGAAAAATGCACATGCACACTCAGGGCTTATAGCATTAAAGGTTATTAATAAAGACTCTAATAACCACTTTCGGCTAGTTTGATTTTAACCAGTAAACAATGACCTGTGATGACTGGCTGACTACGTGTCCGATAGTTTATTGGTTAAGAGGACTGAGGAAAGCAGTATAAATTGAGAGAGGCTTGAGTGAGATGGATGTGGTGAGTTGCGTAGTAATCTGGCAAAGGAGCATCAGAGCGTGACATTTGTGTGGGATATGGCGGACAGATCCATTGACACAGAGACAGAACCAGAAGAGGAGCATCCGATGTTTAAACAGTACATACGCTAAAGCGCGTTGGAGTNAACTAGAGAGCCAAGTTGTGACTAGTTCCTCAATGAAACTGACCAAACAGCCAGGAAGAGAGACCTTCGAGGCAGACAACAGAACAATGGGTTCACAGGCCAAAGAATTGAGGGAGGTTCAAAGTTCACCTATGAAAAAGCCATCTCCAAAGAGGCAAATGGTCATAGTCAAACCTTATGGTAGCAAGGAGGCTGATTCAGGTTATAGCCTATACTTAAATCAAGATTGAGGAGATCAGGTTCTGGAGACTGAAAGACCCCAATGTCATATGGAGAAACTACAGTGNATGGTTAAAAGAGATTGTGTTGGAGAGAACCAAGAAACATCATACTCATGAGGCTGAACAAACATACCAGTAAGGGAAGTTATTTGTATTTCTGAGCACAGGAGATTGCCCAGGCCTCGCCAGAGACTGCAGAAGCTTTAGGATCCTTTCCCAGTGACCTTTTCTAATAAACATCATTCAAAGAGCAATAATGTGTAATTATTATTTTTTTTTTTCGATAATAAAAAAATCTGATTTTTGTTGGTAATTTGAATGGCTCCTTTTTGAAACCCATGTCAAGACCTTGGTTAAAAAAAATAAGGATTTTTCCCGGGTCTACGCTGAGTGTCCTTCAGTCTGAACAGAGCCACCCGGTTTGATTGGCTATGTAAACAATGTGATTGGTTATTTGCAGTGATTGGCTGGTAAACAACAATCACAGCTCATATGCCGATGATTGCCAGTGATCTACCCGGGATCAGTCTGAACAGTTTTGACTCGATTTGATTTGCCTGCCCGAAATTCAGGAATCTCCCAGAACATACGGGAGAGTCAGCAACCCTCTTGGAAGTGAAGGTCTGTAAATGCAGGAACACCTTTTTGGTCTTCACTTACAATCTGTGGCAAATTTAAACTATTGATGAAGCACAGGAGGGAGGTTGACCTGAGTACTAGAGAAGTTGGTGCAATGGAGAAATATACCACTGCCACAAATGAGCTAACTGTGGCAGACACCCCGAGCTGCCCCATAATTAANAACGTGAAAGAACAGTTTTCAACGACTTGTCTGCATTTTGTGACAGCTTTTTTCTTGGTTAAGCAGTTAGACAGACATTTCTGGTGTGTTAGAATAAAAACTGAGAATTGTTCTGATTTTCTTTGACACATTTTACCTATTTCTGGAATATACCTCACAGTTTGTGAGGAAGCAAGAGTTCATTATTTTCTCATTGAAATGCTGGCAGGTCTGTTTGACATTTCTGTGGAACCTCCCCTTTCTCCTGGGATTGATGACTCATTCTTCGTTGTGGTATCTTTCCGCTTATAAGCTCAGAAACACCGCCTCTAGAAAATTATATATATCTGTGAAGAGAAAATAATACATTTAACTAATATGACAACTATTACATTACAATCATTAAAAGCTCACAGAAAGTGATTGATTTATTCACGCATATGTATTTTGCCTACAAATAACAGTAAGGTTGGATGTGAATTTCTGGGGGGATATTTACTAAGCGGTGAGATTGCAGGGAGATTGAAAAGTGGGGATGTTGCCCATAGCAACCAATCAGATTCAAGCTCTCAGTTTAATTTTACACACTGTAGAATGAGAACTTGAATCTGATTGGTTGCTATGGGCAACATCCCCACCCCCTGGAGTTTCCCCATATACTCATCATCTCAGTGGTTGTCTATAAAGTTTATTCTCCTAACAGCTTGCTTTTGAAATTCAGGTCCTTCAACATATTAGTGCTTTTAATATGATGAAAGTACTGGCCAATCAATGCTCTGGATTCCCAATCGGTGTGTGTTCAAATAGTGTTTCATTCTAGAGATTGTGGGCTGTAAGCTTCTATAGCAGCAGTTCTTAACCTGTGTTTAATGGAACCACAGGGGTTCAGTGATATATTTTCAATTTGAAGGATTTGGTGAATGCACATATTAAACTTGTGGTGTTCAGTGCTCCAACAAGAACCACTGTTCTGTAATAGAACTACTGCGTTCCCATGTCAGGTTCTGTCTCTCTGGATTTGCAGGGCATCTGACTTTGACAGGTGCCTGGGGGCAAGTTAGACTTAAACATTACCTTGGATGTCTAAAGACCTAGGTCTTTAGATTAACATGCAGTGATTCAAGACCAGGTATCGGAAAGTCGACCAGGAGCAAGAACATAGATGAAGAACCTGGATCTACATTTGCTAACGACCCTCTGCACTCCCTATTTCACGTGCATCCTATAGATGCTGACAATGACACTATGAACTAGAGAGTGTACCTTCATCTGTGGGATCCAGGTTCTTTGTCAATTATATTGTGATGTGATACAGCCTTAAAAGAGTGATTGTGGTATATTTACTAAGCGATGAGATTGCAGTGAGATTGAAAAGTGGGAATCAAACCAATCAGATGCTATGGGCAACTTCCCCACTTTCCAATCTCACTGCAATCTCACTGNTTAGTAAATATACCCCTTTATGTATGTTTATGTGTCTTTTTTTATCCAATGCAAATTGGCTGGTTGCTGGCAATTTTTCTCTCCTGTTATGAGTTGGAAAATCCATGGGTGCCTTTGAAAAGAAGGTGTAAATGGAAGCTGCCACCTACGCTTTTTGATGATGGTCTTTGTGTATATGAGTCAAACTTTGTCATTCTGCACCAGCTCTAAAACTTTGAATAGAGTTTGTGGATATCCCTCCTTAGAACACATGGCCTCAATTTCATTCTGCTCCAGGATTCCCTAAATGTAACAATAGGACAGGAATGGAAATTCCATTCCACTGAAGAGATTAGTCATACCATTATGATTTTTAATATATTCCATTTAAAGTTAGCAACTAGTATAACTGTCAAGCCTTTCTGGGACAACAATGTGCACATCTGCAACACTCAGTTTTTGCTTAAGTTCCCAATATTATTTCCAAATATATGCATTTAGAGCTCCAGCTATAATGGTGTACATGCCGAATTCCTGCAGTATCATTACCACTACCCCTGCTTATATCGAGTTACAATAACTCACACCTACCTTCATTTTTTTTTAAATGGGGATGTGAGTAAATCTAGTAACACTATCTCTGCAGATTACTAGATCCAAAGGATCCCCATCCATCCCGGTAATGCGCCAATTACCAAAAGGGGAGTGTTGCACTAATGAAAATTGATAAATGTACCTTCTAATCTGTCTATTATATTAAACATAATCTCTGGTTCTATAATATTCTACAGAAAAACACAGGGAGCTATGTAAAGTAATTAGCAATAGTGATTAGCTTTGTTCCTTAGCTACTGTATGAAATCCATAGCTTCACTTTTCCGAAAATGATTCAGTTTTTTATGCAGTTTATAACATCTCAAATATCTCAAATTAAAGCATGGTCAAAGGGGATATTTGTGTTTTATTTGAAGCAACTTTTAATGAGACACATAATAAAATTTAAGGACCACACATGCAATCCTTCTCATTTCTATTTGGTGATTTGTGCCTTGCCTGACTTGGATCAGGATCCTTGCATTTGATTTGCTGTAACAAGACTTCATTACCGTCCAGCTGGATTAGTGACTAATAAGCATGATATTATGTTTTACACTGTAGCAGCCTTTATGATGTTTCTCATCAAAAGTTCGTTAAATACTGTGAGGATGGTACAATGATATCTCAGACTTCTGCAGAATGTCATATATGGATATATTCATTCTGTTCATATGCTGACATCGCAGTTGAGGCATAGGGTGGGTTGGTTTTTATCCAGCGCACTAGGGTATGCAGTCTGATATTTAATCTGCTGCATATTTATTAAAATGACATGTAGCTATGATTGGGTGAAGACGCAGATAAATCTGTTTTCTCAGGTTCTTGGTCCCTTCTCCTGACCCCATTCTGCTCTTGATAAGGAAGAGCAGGGGCTTTAAATGAGTGCTTGGCACATATGTATAAGAGGCCCCTGCTCTTTCTTATCGAGAGCGGAATGGGGTTCCACTCTGTTCTTATACAGCTAACTTTCCATGGTTAAGGGCTAGATCTCTTAGAAAGCGTCACCTTTTGGGACACATTTAATGTATTCAATTATTGACTTACTCACGAGAGGGCAAAACCATATTGAATTGCAGGGGAGTTAAATTTCATTATTTGCCAACAGTATTAGAGTTGAGAGATGATGTTTCCTAGCCCAAGTCTAATAACAGTGTAACAGTAACAGTCTCATTGAGTGACTTTTTTGGCTGCTTCTTTACCTGTCACTGCCCCTCTCATGCCCTATNCCTGTTTCATCACTCTCCTCTAACCTGTCCAGTAATTACTTTTCTTCTCTGCTCTCACAGCACAGACACATCTGTATCCCCTGACTGATACAACGGGAGGAAAAAACAGGCAATTATACCAATGTGCTTGCATGCTTGAGAGCTGGGATTACAGATTATTGGCCAATATCAATGAGTCAGAAATATCAGTTATCTAATATATATCTTTGATATTATATATGGAGGAGGGAACATTGACATTCTAAATCCACCTCTGTCCGGTAATCCTAGGATCCCCACCAAAAAAAAGATGATGCCCAATATATCATAATAGGATGTAGGGTTTTTATGTAATTGTTTGTGTACTACTATTTTTTGTGTTACTATTTACTAAATATGTTTTAACTATATAAACATAGTTACATTTGTTGCTATATTTGTATGTAAGCTTAGAAACAAAAAGTAAATGCACATGTTCTGCATATATGCTGTAGACCCTTAGTGCTATGTATGTCACCCTTTATTCTGTTGCATTTCACCAGGGATATAAATGGGAATTGTCCATTGCCATGGTTACAAGTATTGAGCAATGTAGCATAGAAAACAAGGAAATCCGTTAATACTGGATCTTATGTAGCACTGATTATGAGACACATAAAGATGTATTCTGTCTAAATCTATTGGAGATCAGGATTACAAGTTTCTTCTAGAACAGGGTTGCTGACATATTTCGGGCAATTCTCAAGTGATGTAATGTAATTGCTACTATGAATAGGCGGGGCTTGATGTTGCGCTCACCTATTTATGTGGTTTACTGTATTGCCTAAATCACGCCCTCTGTCCCACCTCCTATGCTGCTATTATTCACATGCTGGGTTATGATATGTGGCATGTTGATGGAGGCAGCAAGGGGTTTTTTTTACACCCCCACTAGGACCCATGGGGGTCCCAGCATGCTTTTCAGGTATCAACTGTTAAAGCANGCTGGGATCTGGAGAGCCGCAGGTTGCCTAATGGTAGCGCCAGCCCTGATAGAATTAGAATATTATCAGATAACTTTGAAATCTAGAGGATATATTGACTGAGAGTAGTTTTCCCTACAATCTTACAGTCCTTGCACACTGTCATTGCTGGCTAATTTCTAAAGATAATTTAAATGGTCAGGGAGGGGTATTTTCCCATACTGTAGCTGTTTAAGGGAAAGTTGGCGATCTTCCTTTTAAGTCACTGAAAAGGCTGCCAACAGCAATTTGTCTAATGTTCCACTGACAGCTATTGTTTTCAATGCTAGCAGTATGTGTAAAATGAATGATGACATCTGCTGACATCAATATGTTGTTAAAAAGCAGAATAATACACCCTTGGACAGGTAGTATAAATTGCCAGTAGGTTGCAGGGTAATAATGTAAAAAATATAATCATTATCCAGATTTTCTTTCATAAACTACAGATGCCACAAAGGCCTGGTATTCAAAATGGCTAGTAGGGCATAATGGTACTCAACCAACGTGACTCCTACACAGGTTGATCCATTATTTAAATACAGTCCATTATTTTTGCCCTAGTTTATTCAGAAAATTGTCTTCCTTGCTCTCTTTCATTCTATATGCTATATGCATATGTGCCTTTAGTCATCTTCTGCCACACTGCTATCTGCTGTCTATTTGTTTGTCCTAGCCTAATATATGGCTATTGTGGGCAATGAGGTGGCACATGCGCTTTGGCTCATGGTCTATCTGCTTAACAGGCCTGCAAAAGCTCTGTAAGATTGACCTTCCCAGATTCCTTTAGTCCAGGGCTAGAAAGATTTGACATTGTTGAATACTTAGATGTCCATAGTCGCACATCATGCCAACCCCTAGATATGTTCTGATAATCAGTGAACCATAGGCCCAATATTTCCATAAGATGGGTTCTCAGAGTTGGTTTATGAATAAATGAAGGGNTGGCAAAAAAGGACATCTTTATCCCAAAGACCATTTTATGCTGTAAAACAAGTTCACAAGGACCAGCAACACAAATTCCACCAAGACAGCCTACATGGTTCTTATAGTTACACCCCATATAGACATGGGGTGTGAGTGTTTTAAGGTATTATCTATTAGAACTAGAAGATTTAGTAAAATATAGGACTCATGTAATTGCAGGATATAGGGTATATTAAAGGAGAAAGTATAAGTCACTAGACATGAGTAATTATAATAGATTAGACCAGGCCAACAGCATAAATACAGTCCATCCATAAACTACAAATCCATATAAATTTAGATAAACAACCATGACTAGTGAATACATTCCTCTCCTGGGACAAATAGCAGTTTACTAGCCTGTTCCAAGTGGCTAATCGAGGAGCCGCAGAAACAAGCCATGCTCAGGCTATGCCATCTTTCAGGGGCGTAACTAACAAAAGGCTGGGCCCCATAGCAAACCATTCAACAGGGTCTCCTTTATGAATTATTATTAAAATAAAATATATAAATATATATATATATATATATATATATATATATATATATATATTTATATACATATAATGGGGACCCAAACTGCTATCGAATATATACAAACATATATTCTATAGTAGTTTGGGGCCCACATTATATATACAAACATGGGGGCCCCAAACCGCCGTAAAATATCTCGAAGACCCAAAAAGACAAATGCCAGGTTCTAGGAGAGGATAATCCCAGTGTTGCAAATACATCCAGTCACTTTTTCCCAAATGAAGACAGCGACATATACTCAGCCCCTTCTTATTGTTGACTGCAATAAATCTACTTGTATATTGGAGATATCAGTTGGAAGCCTTCTTTCTTTATGAACTTGGCAGACAGCTTAGCTGCTGTATTAGCATTGATAAAAAAAATATCTGTAGGAATGATGACAGCATGGAACACAGAAAATTTAAATTGTACACATAGGGGTATATTTACTAAGCAGGGAATTTGCTGGGGAATTGAAAAGTCTCTGATTGGTTGCTATGGGCAACTTCCCCACTTTTCAATTCCCCAGCAAATTCCCTGCTTAGTAAATATACCCCATAATCTTGTATTTCTCAGACT
>JABWIB010004866.1:10855-27719 GCA_016617825.1 Platyplectrum ornatum
CAAAGTACTGAGATGAACTTTTGTTATTGACCAAATACTTATTTTCCACCATAATTTGCAAAAAAATTCTTTAAAAATCAGACAATGTCATTTTCTGGATTTTTTTTCCTCATTTTGTCTCTCATAGTTGAGGTATACCTATGATGAAAATTACAGGCCTCTCTCANCTTTTTAAGTGGGAGAACTTGCACAATTGGTGGCTGACTAAATACTTTTTTGTCCCACTGTATATATATATATAAACACACACGTGGGTACCCTGCTGCACAATGGTCTCTGATACTCTGCTCTTGTTGTTTAGTATTATTAATATTAAAGCGGCAGAAGCCTGCATCACCATAATGTAACACACATAATGTTTGCGATACTCTGTATTAAACACAGCTGCAGACATAGGAACACCCCATTGATGGCAATAGAATGATTTCGGGTGCTCTGATTAGCTGGCGCGTGTTATCTCTGGGATTCCTCCCCCCTTATATGACAGGTGAGGGATTATGCCATTACAAGTAATTGTTTGCAGGTTTGGCAGGAAGTGCCCCCGTCCACAAACTATTACATGCTACAGCTTTCTGAGATGAATGAAGCCCAGTATGGAAAGTGTGTGCTTTTCATCTGTCTTTGGCATGCTAAGGTTTAGTTTGATAGCTGCGTACAATTCTGTGGGGTAAATTTTTTTTGGTTTCCCATGCATTCTGTTTCGGGAAATCTGCATACCAGCATGACTTGCTCATATTAGAACAAGAAGTATAAGGAAGGACATTGCCATCTGACAACAGCTAGTACGAAAGAGAAAATGAAAGACACTTGAAATAAATGTATTTTATTTATAAACATATAGCGCCATCCAATTACATAGCNCTTTACAATTTGACACTCATTAAGACCTGACTGGCTGGTAACAGACAGAATGGGTGGAAAAGGCTTACATTTTATAGGATAAGGTATTGTGCAAGAATTGGGCTCACAGCCTCCGCATTGTTAGGCATAAGTGCTATCCACTGAGCCATCCGACTTGTCCGAAATGAATTTAATATAAGGGATTGTCTAGATCCAAAAAGCCAAAGACCAAATGTAGTGGTCGGACGTTATTGAATTAAAAATAAACACACTAGATAAGTCAACTGGTTATCTGCCTAAAACATAATTTGTGTGTCCAAGTATACTTTCATTTAATGAACCCTTATAAAGATTAAAGGTCCAGATATTTACTATTGCAACAAATAAGATTAGAAAATGATGTGTGTCTTGTGTAATTCTATTTCCCTGAGATGTGCAGAAGACATTGATGATTAAGTGCATATTCAGAAAACTTTTCAGATGACTTTCTGAATGCGACATNATTTTCTTCTCTGCTCTGCTGGCTACAGCAAACATGGCAATAGGTGACATCTGACCTGCCGATAACATTATGACCTGCGATTACACAACCGCTGGTATGAACATCAGAGACGTGCAGATCAACGCCAACATCCAGAATTAAATACACACAAAACTGGTACAGCGATCTTTGCCCCTTTGTAGAAAAGCAGCACTAATACACACAGTATAAAATGTATATTTATACTAGGTAAAGGTGTCCCTAATGTGCTCTTTAACTAGTGGGTTACTTATGTAATGTTAGCTTTGTATTATGGTACAAATGGTTTTCTCTAGGACGGAGGGAACATTCCTGTTTAACTCTTAATTAAAATTGTACATAAAAAATAAATTATAATTTTTTTTTTTTCTATATCTCCCACTGGGTTTGGGGGTCCCACGTGGTGTGATGTTGGGGTCCCCAGTGAGGTGATGCTTTATGGGGTCTGGAGTCTCTGGTGCCTGGTCTCAGTCTCTCCATTATCCCGCAGTGACCATGCCTAGGACCAATGTAATGGGCTGCATGGCCTTGAGGCATTAAGAAAACCGCAGCCTCAGGTAGGAAGATACTGTGGCGTTATGTCATTTTTGACTGGCTTTTAAGCTAGTAGTAACAATAATAATAATAATAATAATAATAAAAACCGAACAATAGAAGCATATGAGTGAATACAGGAAAGCTGCTGAATCGGTGCAAGTGACCACAAGGAACTATCCATTTCTATGGCCATAGTAAGTCATGTGGGAAATTGCCATTTTTTATTCCCTTTTGGCGTTTTTATTGCTTTCAAAGTGTTATTTAAACAGAAGCGTTTTTCTTACTGTATGGTCGGCCACCATCTCATGTCACGCTAAGTGTTTAGGAAGGACACCTCTTTCTCACTTCTCTCAAAATGTAATAAAGTAAAACAAAGCAGAATATGAACAGCAGGTCACGTAAGGAGCATCGCAGTGCAGCTAATAAAAGCTTTGTGTAGAAGTATTACTCGTATAAATCCTCTTTAGCCGTATAGTTTTGTGCTGTTTTCCGCTTGCAGTGGAGAGGAAGCATGGTGACGTAGGTGTGGGGGGCAGTGATATTGCAATCTGATGGGGCTACTCCTTTAGATCGTCATATATGTGTTTCATGGCTCAAAGTTCTTTCCAGGCAGATATTTCAGAATTCTTAAAGCTTTATGGACCAGATCCAGACTTACGTACTATTGAACTTACAATCAAGTGGGTAAAACCATGTTGAATTGCAGGGGAGGTAAAATGAATGTTATTCTTTGCATTCGGGGAGAATACTTTGCTTTTGCTTATTGCACATGTCTCTGAACTCTAATAATGCTTCCAACTAAGAAATTTTACTTTCCTGCAATTCAGCACAGTTCAATAGTACGTAAGTCTGGATCCAGTCTTATGAGGGGGACATGTACATTCGGACTCCAGAGAATGTGTAAAGAGCTGGCTTTAGACCTTGCACACGATCTAGCTTTCTGCACCACCCGGATATTAAGTAAGGAAGGTGTGTAATGTTTAAGGTAGGGCTCTTCATACCCCCTATACACATGGATGGCGTCTGTAGAGCAGCCTGTAATGCACAATAGCTGGCACTGAGTAGCTGTCAGGTTTGTTGAAGACTGGAGCACTTGCATACACTTCCGGCTTATTGTAGAGAAGTTGCCATTATTACTACTATAGTCACTATTATGACACTTTATGTACTTTATATAAGTATAGGATAAGGGGGTATGAACATGGTCAACCTGCTGCATTCCACCTGCTATCTGCATTATCCCTTNGGCTGCGTTTCCTGGGCTTCACGCTCTGTTGTAACAATAAATGGTGTTTTCAGGTTATCTGCGCGTTGGGTGAATGGTATATTTCTTGTGGCTTACTGGGTTTCCTGCCAGCTGGGCCTGACGTTTCCCATGAATTGCTCCTTGCTGAGTGATGTCACTGCTGGCTGCATAGGAAGTACATTGTTTTATTGGGTATCTTAATAGGAAGTAGAGACAAGGTTACAAGTTCACAGCAAATTGTTAAATGGTAACCATATGAAAACACCGGGCTTTTACTTTTCATTATTCCGTTTTGGACATAGTATTAGAAAGTGATTGCGTTGCCTGGGCATGATTTGTACCTCAATCTTGCCGCCCATGCAAAACAAGTTTTATAGTGTATTAAACTCATTATTGCTTACGTTTTTCTGATGCCTCATTGCTCTGTGTTTATGTGCACATCCCATTAACATGCAGGATTATTCTGCTGTATGTGGACAGTACAGTGGTTTAGCCAACTTTCCTGGGGGTTATCGGGCTATAGGTCTTGGTAGGCTTTTCTTCCATTCACTATGGAATCTAAATTTGCTGTGAATAACTACATTGGTTAGACCAGTCGCTAACTACCTAAACCTCAGTAATGGGATAATAAAGATGTTGCCCATAGCAACCACATCTCCACTTTTCCATTGCTGCAGTTCAGTAAATGTAGCCCATGGTGCAAACATTGCAATGCGTGTAACTGTAAGAACCCATACGTGGGTCGTAATGGACAACAGAAAGATGACTGCTAGATTAGGGTATATTGGAGCACAGGAGTTAGACGCATAGGCTTTCATGACGTAGATAAACAATATCCTTCTGTCTTGCAGGGTGAAGTCCTGTTACATTGCACAGTTAATGGTAGGTGTTTTATTGTGTAGACAGAGAAATAATAAATGTAAATATGAAATGCTCTGTGCAAATGAGCCAGGGTGAACTATGTAAACTCACTAGCATGGAGCAGATAGTGATGAGACCTCTCACTACCTGGCTCTCATGCTGTCTTTCCATGGCTCTAATGTTCAGTCTTTCCATGGGTCTCACAGCGTACATGGTTCTCTATATGGTCTTTTTATGATATGGCATCTCAATCCTTGGCATAGAAAGGTGGGTAGTAAAATGTAAATGCTCCCATATGACAAAGCCTATGTATATTAGAGAGAGCTCTAATGAGTATAGTGCAGCTTGGGTGCAGGTTATATGAATGGTAAATGTTGTTACAATATAAAGTAGTTAAATTACTCTATGACCACAGACAACACATTTTCCTATCACTTGTAAATTTGCTATATAACAGGCTAACCCTGCTCCTCACATGTTATGTATTGTGTACTTGTGCATGTGCTGCCAGCTTTGATACCTGCAGACAGGAGATAGGAGCCCAGGCAGTGTCCCGGGTGACATGGCAGTGTGGAGCGCCCCCTGAAGTAAAGGCCAGACTTGGGGAATGGAGCAGTCACTGAAGCTGGGCAGGATCACGTTTCCCTGTTCCACATTCGTGGGTTATAAGTCGGATTCCTGGGCAAGACCCGGGCCTAAATTTACTAAACTGCGGGATTGTAAAAGTGGGGATGTTGCCCATAGCAACCAATTGGGTTCAAGCTCTCGGTTTACATACTAGAGAATGTGAACTTAAATCTGATTGCTATGGGCAACATCCCCACTTTTACAATCCTGCAGTTTACTAAATGTAGGCCCTTATCTGTGTAGAGTGTGTACGTTCTCCCTGTATGTATGTTTCACTGCAAAGGGAGATTGTAATTGGGTTAACATAAATTTATTATACTATGGTTATACCGGCCAATGAGAATTGCTCATACCCAGAAATTTAATGAACTTTTAGATGCCAGACTGTATGCAAGAATGTATGATCAGCTTCTGGTCTGTCCCAGCTTCACCAATGGCCGCTTATCGGTCTGTACTTCTGCTTATTTCCAGAAAATGATGATCCATCGAGTGAAAGCAAAAGTGCAATATCCTGCAGTAATATGAGGAGAGCATCTTGTAGTGCACCCCAAACATATGTTAAAGATCTCAGAGGAAAATAGGGAATAAAATGAAGGTTATTTATATGTTGATGAGAAGTCGCTTTTAATGTAAATTAAATGAAGATTCTGCAAGAGAAGAGAGAGCTCGTAATTGCTAGTGACTAATTGTAGAGGCAGCGAGCCAAATGCTTCTGGCTCAGAGATGCTGTAATGGATTTGTTAGCAGGCAGTGGCTTTACAGTCTGGGGCTGAAGCACGAGGGATGTCCAGCCTCGATGAAATAAATCTGCGTGCGCGAGCTGGGCTTGCTATTAAACAAACNAGCGTTCCCGTCCCAAGTGTACAAATATCACATGAAGAACCAGCGCTTGATTTGGAAATGAAACCTTTAAGCACCTCGCACGGTAAACTAAACAAATTCTGAAATTGCTCCAAGTCGTCTCTACAATGGATCTTTTAATTGGGTTTCAGGGCTAATTAGCGAAAGAGGTTTTATCTCTCTCAAAGCCTTAGAGCTTGCATTAGCTAGTAAGAGCTGAAGACATTAATTAATCATTAATCAGAGCAAAGCAAATAATTCAACTTTTGAGAGTTGCAGTGAAACTAGTTCCAAGGTCAATATATTACGGGAATAATGTGGGTTGTAAGAATAGATTGTGTAGCCATATGCCTTAATTAACCCATTGCTGCGAGCTTAGTCTTGTTATGAAACCGTTCATGTTCACTTCGTGCTAATCTCTATTCAATTAGCATATAACTGCTCAGTTGTATCAACATGAAAATGGAAGTGTGCTGTATGAAACATTTGTCACGTTGGGTCATGACCAGATGCCATATATGTCTAGGTTTCAGTGTGTGCCTTTGTGTTTTTAGGTGTGTGTGTTTATAAGTATAAGCATATTTTTATACCTTGGCTTACAGCGTGATCGTCCTGTAGAATTATGCAAATGTGACTTTTTGATCGTGATTTGCATATAATGTGTGATTTAACAGGAAAAGTTTAACAGAACGCTTACTTGACACAACGCTTACAAATATGGAAAGTTAGAAAAAAAATCACATACACACACACACATACATATACACACACACACACACACATATACACACACACACACACACACGCATGCATACATACATACATACATACACATACACACAAAAAGGATAACTAATTGTGCTATTCTAAATGAAAAATAAAATGGCAGACATTGGTTACACACATACTGAATATGCTTAAGCTACCAGCCACTTACAAGGCTATGCTATGGTGGGCCTAACCCTGAAATTGTCAGAGCACCTACCTTAAATCATATATTGTGTGTTGTAAATTGAAGGCAAAACTCGCTGTGAGGGACTCCACATAACGTCCCATGGGGACACCTTTCTAGCACCTGCTTATAAATTGAGCAAACTCCTTTTTGTGTGTGTGTGTATATATATATATATGTATGTGTGTGTGTGTGTGTGTGTGTGTATAGATATATAGATATAGATAGATAGATATCTCAATGTCAAGTATAAGGTAGTTAACTATATATGCAGTGTACCCAAAATTTTATTTGCCATATATGTGAGGCATAAGCTAGTAAATATGGTGAATGTATTCTAAAATTATTTTGAATTATATTATATTGAAATCTGGTTAGTGAGGTTATGTTTTTACTGTTCTGCCAAATTGTATAAATAAACAGACTATTTGCTTTTCTTAGGTTTCTTCCTGATTACGTTACATTTCTTTGGAGAAAGTTATCAAAAGTTCAAGAAAAGTTACCAGGTAAATCTCTCACTTTTACTAGAATATGTCATTATAGCGATGTATAACCAGCTCTGTAGTGGTTGTCTTTTACAAGCCTGCAACCAGTACTCCATTATTAATGTACCTTAAATGTCCACAGCCCTTACAAACTTTTTCTCAGGTGGAGGTTAGCATGCAGTTTGTATCTGGATTGATTTGGGGGGGAATTCTGAGGTTCCTTCATCATGGTCAGTTCAGACGCCGCAATGTCTTATATGTCCATGCTGGTTACAAATGTCTGGGATGCATGTTCCCATTCCATGGGGGAGAGAAAGGGTTGAAGAGGAAAGAGCTTCTATGGCAGTGGAATATTGACTATTTAAGTGCCTGCTCCTACCAGTCCTCGAGCAACCTCATGGCCCGTGCTCCCTGGGATGGTTTTGGTGAATGATTTACTAGTAACTACCAGTAACACTATTATAATGATAATAAATATAAAACCTAATTCTACTCTTTTTAGAACAGAGCAATGGTTTGGTCCACATATTGCGCAGGTGTTAGCAATATAAAGTATTTTAAAGCACGCACACTTGAGGCTGCTACGTTACACCTCTGTCTGTTTGCCTATTACCAATGTCCTGTCTTGTGCCATAAATACTGATGTCAGGCAGAATGTGTAGGTAAATGCTATACACAACCCTATTTGTGAATCCATCTATTCTCTGAAGAGCTCATCTGGCTGATACAGATACCATGCTGGTGATGCAATTTACTTCTAAACTAGTCCTCGTCCACCTGGTGCTCTCCACGTGTTGGATAACTAAATAAAACCGCATGCTTTGCCCCAATCAGCCATTGTCTTACTGTTAGAGCCCATTGGGAATTTCACAAAACCTGTAGCCTACTGGTTGGCTAGGACTGTTTTGGACCTCTGGGGTTATGTCGAATTTCTTAATTCTGTGGCCAAAATGTTTTTTTTTTTTTTTACCGTTCAACTATGAGAAGTACCACTTTCTGGGAGCAGCCTCACCTTAATATCGTACCCTGATAATGTCACTGAACCATATTATGCAGGGCTCCCCCATATAAAACCTCGGTAACTACATTCATTTTAAAGCTGCCCAGGCGTTACATTTGTGTCCATACCATAAACTTCACTTTAACGTTCTTTACGTTCCAGAATTCATTAAGGAAAATTGTCTTTTGTATATACCATTTTGTAATCTGCAGTGAATGATTTAGTACACATAACGGTTAATTTACACATAAGGGGAAAATATGTATGTATGTAGCGCAAAACTTGAATGGACACCAGATATATATATATATTATACACACATACACACACTTTTTTTTTTTATCTGGTGCCCATTCATGTTTCGCGCTACGTAATAGAGGATGACTATTATTTATAGTGTTGGGTGGTGTAACAATGTTGCTGCTGAAGTTTAAATGGTTATCTGTCAACAAGTTATGTCAGAAGAATGTTAAACCGCTCCCTGCTATGAGTAAGTCTGCTCTTGTTTTCCCTCACACAGGAAGTGGAGATTAGTGGGATGCATGTTTTCCTAGCAGGTACATGGCCTATTAGTCTTTACATCCGCTCGCCATGTTCATCCAGCGATATGAAAGACTTCTCTTGTGAACCTCCCACGTGTCTGGGCTGGGTTGTTGCTGCTTTTGTTGATTTCAGTAAAATATTGTCCCATAAGTGGTTACTTTTATTAACATTGTGCCAAATACACGTTTATCTGTATAGCTGGAATAGTCATGGATGTGAGATTGGGATAGTAGCTCTCAGCAGCTGCTGACATGGCCATCACATTGCTGTTCCCAGCAGGGGATGGTTACAGTATGCGGGTCGCTACTCACGTGTGCCTGATTATTAAAACCATTTTGTGCTATGTTAGTGTCTGAAGATGGAACCCTTCTATAGTCCTGTAGGGGGAGCTTCTCTGCCCACAGGACCAGATGACGAGGAGGAACAGGGAAAGTTACCTCTGCAAGCACATCATTCATAGACTCTACACCGAATTTCTAGTCGCCGTCCTTAACTGGTGCCCGGGATATACTGAGTCCTGCCCTAACGCCCGGGCGTCCTGCCCTAATGTCCATACTATTCATCTTTTAATATCTTGGTCCATTGCACATTTTGCAGAATTACTTCCACTTCTTTTAGCCTTTACATGATCCCAGTTTCCATTTTACCCTACACCCCCCTATTCCATTTGCTGGGAATATACTGCAAAATCAGTTTAATAATTAGTAACCATGTGACGCAGAATCAGGTCGCTCCCATTTTCCTNTCATGAGGGTAAACAGAAATTGTGAGAGGGCCTGTACCAGTAGGGGGCACTGGGAAAAGTTGCCTGCGGTCCATTATTGATGACACGGCTCTGTGATCATGTGAAAGCCATAATTAGAAAATGTTTGTGTCATTGCGGAGATTATTAATGTCTGTGACATTATTATACAATGTGCGTGCCTTGGCACTAGCTTCAGCCAGGATTCCAGGCCTGGGCATGTGCCGCCTGTAGTGCTGCCTGTGATTCATGGTGAACTGTAAAGTGCATGTTATATGAGATGGAGCAGTGGCCATTGTTCACTTTCACGTGCTATCTCCCGGGGAATTAGTCATTTTTAACAGCCCGGTTCAATGCAACCACATGACATCACTGAGAGGCAAAATGAGGATACACAGAGCGAGAGTTTCATGGGACACATTGTAATCTCCCCATGTCTGGAGAGCAAATATATTCTATTTGTTCCTCCATCACTGAATCCCGGCATGCGCTACTTTTGCACAGTAGTAGTGTCTAACTATTTAACGCTCTCCATCCCACCCCCTGCTGCCAGCTTTGGTTTCTCCCAGAAGTCTACACCCCTTTGTGTGTCACTTGTCCTTGGAGTGGGGTTATGTTTAAGAGAAGGGGTCAAATGAGCAAGGAGCTACTCTTGTTGTTTTATAAAGAGGGAGGGCTATGTGTTACTTTTGCTTTTTATTGTTTGTACCTGGCTACTAATAAGGTTCAGAGGACGAGTGCCTATTATGAAGCTTTGGCAAACATTTTGTTGTCTTATTGTTGTGTATTTTTAAACAGACATAAAGAAACCCTTTATCCANCATAATAGTAGCCATAATCTACTCTGCAGATAAGAACCTTACAAAACCCTTCTCCAAATAAATCCTGGTGCACGTATTGTCTATAAGTGGTGGACACACAGGCAGAAGAGCCAGACACAGAGAGATGGAGCGTTGTGTGTCTTTGTCACATTCAGAGATACTCCTTGTTTCTGTAACGCAGCAATGGTAAAGTACAGCATTTTTGCATTGTAAAATAAGTAATCAGTTTGACAGCAGGAAAAGATAAATGCGCACGCTGTCTATTAAACGCTGTCTCCAGTATTGCCACAGAGCAGACTTCATCACGACTAGCGTATTATTTGAATGCGGCTGCCTGGGAAGAACACATTATCCCCAACAGTAAAAATTCCCAAAGAGATCATATTATCCAATTTTCCTGCAATTTGAAGAAGTTTGCCATAGACGTGTAAAATTCTTTGTACGCTCCCTCCCTGCAGCAGAGATCATGCTGTTTCTGCAAATTTTCCTATACGTTCCAAGCAGAATACAACACAAAGCTTCGTGTCTCTCCTGGGTTTTCATGAGGGTGCTGTTTTATCTCTAGTTTTTTGGTGGTTTTATTTTATTTTTTTTATAATGGAATGGGAGCACTCGGGCCATCTTTATGTAATGAGTGCCAAGTGCTTTATGATCATTTCTATTTACATTAAGGTGAACCGCTACTATATATATATATATATATATATATATATATATATATATATATATATACATACATATATACACACACACACACACACACTGTTCTGTATGAAAGGCACTCCTCATACAATGTTCATGTTGTGTATTTGCTCAGGTGCTCCTTAAGCTCATATGTAGGACTTCATATGTATTGCACATCTATTGCATAGGCTTCCTGACCAGTGCATACTGCAGGCGACATTCATGGTTTAAACACACACATTGTATGTTCATTTAGCACATGCAATGTATGGGAGTGATTTCATCTCGCCCCATCTCAAAGATGTATGGTCAGCATAAGAAATCTCAACCAATNGTTCTGTCCGAGGAAAGGACACTGGACTGAATTATCCCGAGGCCATCTTTGAATTATGATGATGNGGGTGATTTGTTTGGTCATTAAACCTTAAATCAGTGGTCAGGTGAAGTTACCACATACTGTTGCGTGGTGACCTGCAGAAATGTTTTAGAATAAATTAATCTATTTGAGATGTTAGTTTAAACCACTGAAGCTGAAGTGAAAGAGTATAAAACTAACAAATGATCAGAGAAGTGAGCTACAGATGGTGCATCTGATTAGCTTTTCATAATGCACTCTATGGAAATGGTTGTCCAGCCCTCTTCCTATGGGAGATAAAGACAGGGTGGTGGAGTAATCCTGCTGGAATTTCTGGTTTGGGCTGTTGATCAGTCGGTGTGTCTGTGTAATGCTTGTCAATTGCAATTATATGTTGTCCAGCACGTTCCTAATTAGAAACCGCACCGACGTGAAGATTGTATTTACTGCTAAATGTCCGTCACAAGGTTTCCATATTTCTACGGTTTTTCCATTTCCTTTGAACTCGCGTCAAACAATATTGAGATCATGACAACCATCAGGGCCTGATCTTNTATCATCCTTCAGCCGGTATAGTGCGGCAAATGAGAATATAAATGCCCAGTCCTCAAAGAGAAGGGCAGGGACATTCACGTAGAGTTACCAGGTTTATATAATCCTTACCTGTTACAGATAGAAACCCAGTGTGCAACTCTGGTCTGTATTTTCTTAGAATCAAACAAATGCTCATAAGGTGAGAAATGTGCAGAATCATCTGAAAAGGTGCAAAGTGAATTGACGTCATTTTGCACTGCTGTTGCCAGCGAGCGCCTTGTGCTGAGTCAGGTAGCAGTAACTCTGTGATGTTACACATGTCCAGCCTGTGCTTTCCTGCATGCACAAGAAGCAGCCGTCATTGGTGCCATTCATATGCATGTTTCATTATTAAATTCTAATAAAATTAGCATCTATATACTGTGTCCCAGGTCCTTGCATATATCCATACTGATTGCAGTAGTAGATCTATAGTCTGTGTGCGCCAGTGACTGAGGAGTAATTTATTATTGGCACTTCTCCAGTAATGTATTTATGGGGATGTTTCTGTACAGTGTAAAGTAACTTTTTATATAGTTTCTCCCTATCTTTTTGAAGGAGTATTCTATTAGTGATTAAGGCCTAGTTTCTGCTGATTTATGACCCTGGTGTTTTTCAGAGAGATGTGAAAAATGCTTAATTTATATTGAAGTCCTATACTATCTGATGTGACTAATACAAATATCGTGGTGTTGTGGGTTGCACATGGAACAGGCGTATTGTTGGGTTTTGTATTTTGTTGGACATATGTCTTGTGTAGTTCTTTCCTTGTCCCTTCATCCTAACCCTCATCTGTGTCTTATTGACCTCACTAGACTTGTGTTATTGTGGCTGGTTGTGTAAGTTGCTATATTGGTGATCATGATCGGGTCACCACAGTCATAGGTTTGGCGGCTGAAGAATTGGCCAATGTGTGTTGTAGTTATATCAGTATGACCAAGTTTCACCCTGGACTATTGTGCAGATGAGGGTTGCAGGCTTTACACCGTTCTGCCCCCACCCTACTCCCCTCCTACATGAAAGGTGTTTTGGTTCCTTGGATTTCCCTCATCTATGCATTATTAGCTACATTTAACGTAAGCCCCGAATCATTAAGCCTGTTACACAAAAGGTCATAAATGGAGCCTTTTGTTGGCCTCCCTTTCTCCTATGTATGTTTCCTTCCCTCCCCATATTAATTATTTAGAATTTTCACTTTTTTAGCCCTTGCCACCTGCCACTGACCTTTTGTTATACTAATGAATAAGCGAGTGAGCAATGATTAAAGGAGGTTATTGGCAATTATTGTTCTGCTATGTGAATAGGGGAAATATGGTGGTTGTACAGAGAGGACATATTAAGTATATACTCTATACAGACTGGGGATCCCAGCAGTCGGGTCGCTCAGAGTCTGGCCCAATGTATTCTAATTAGAGAAGGTTATGTTACACAATAACACAAGTTGCATATAGTTTTACTAGTCGTCTTTCGCATGTTGCAAGTTGGACGGCAGAACTATTGGTGGCTTCCCTGAAAATGATGGAATACAAGTAATAATTGAAGGTTTCTGTACTTATAAAGTGTGTAAAATAACAATTGCTGAATGGTGACCATTCTCCTTTAATTGTTCTATTGTGTAACATTATAATTACACACTGTGACCAGGGATTTCTTCTGGAATAGGAATAGTACTCTGCTGCATTCTGTGCGTGCACACGGTTTTGCCATTGTAGGAGTGGGGAAACATAGAATATGCTGGGACACGAGCAGAGTAATCAGACATTTTGCAGACTGAAGAAATCTTAAAGATTCAGCCGTGTTCACTAATATTGATCCGGTCACTGTCTCTGGGGACTGGATACAAACTTCCTATTATTACTGATCGGATATCACCATTGTTACGTTCCACTGCTGTATGCACATCCATGCTGCCCAATGCAATGCAAACTATACTATAGATACTTACTAAGGCACAAGTCAGAAAGCGTAAGGTGTCATATGGGTATTGCTGGTCCATTGGTGTGAGGGTGAAGCTTGGCAGATAGGCCATCTGGATGTAGTGGACCTGGGATTACAGACCTGTATCTGCCACGTTTCCTCAAACTTAATATATATCTATTCAATCTCTTGCATCCTAAATGTTAAGTTGTTACTTGAATTTTTATGTTTTTAACATTTCTCTTAGAATATTTAGCCAATCTCTAACTTGTGTTCTGTGGCGAGGGAGCCTGATCATTTAATATTGTATTAATACATTAATAGGATTTGAGCTTCTATTTTTCTGTAAATTAGGCCTTCTGAATACCTATAAATGAAATATTACACTGAGTCCCTGGTGTTCTGATCGGAGACCTCTCTGCTGCTCTGACCTGTTGAGTGAATGGAATTAGCTGTGATCCTACGTTCAGGGTAGGGTAGGTAGTCATCCAGTATTAAACACACCCTCTAATTTGGATTCCTTCTGTAATATCCCTGACTTTATGTAGCATCCCTTGGGTGTGAATGATACGGACACACCCAGTCGTTATTCATTTATGTTGCAGGTAGAAAGTAATTGTGTTGTTGTTGTTGTAATCAGGAGAGCGGAGATGTATGTTTATCAGCAATTCCTATACTTTGTGCATTACTTATATATAACATTTGAAACCGTATAAAGTTTTGGGCATGGTAAGTACTGTGCTGTATGGCTTATACAATAAGTGCATCCTACCATACGATTGCAGCATTATCCATTATAATTACACACCAGCGACCTACAGATGTGATATTGTGTTTAGTAGTTTTTACATTTGCCTTGATATGACATTCTGGGGACATTATTGATCTTCTCATCTGGTTTTTCTTGCACAACACTTTGTAATTCTGTCCACTGATTTCTAAAATGTATGTATTGCTGCCATTAATATATTAATAAAAGATTAATTAATATTAAAGATTTATGTACTAAAAGGTTTGATTTTATTTCTTAACAGATATATCTGTATTTATAAACAAAAATGTTCCAATTCCAATTATTAATATGACTTGTTCTGAGGTGGTATCAGATGTTCTGTTTTATGTAACGCCGTCATTGGTGCTTGTAGTAGTCCCTAACCTAATACATTAAATATTAATCATTGTTGATCACGTCATGAACCAAATCCAGTGGTTNAATGCAAGTGGTTTGCACATAGGGGAACGTACTTGTTTCAGTAGAAATGCACACGTCTGGGTAGGGCGTAGGGTAAAAGGGCAGACACTGCGCCTTATCTACCATTTAAATGGTTTTTTATGTATATTTTCCTGTGCAGCCGCCTGCTTCTCTAGTTCTGCTTTCATTAAATCGCTTCTATTTAAACAGATCTGGGAGGTTTGCCTGGTCTTCCCTGCGCACTGCCTGGTTTCCTGGAGTCTCCCGGAAATCCTGGTAGAATCGCAACCCTAGTTTTTAGTGTGTTGGGGGGGGGGTATTATTGGATTAGTGACAGGTGTTTTTCCTGACTATTTGGTAAATTGGGTTGGTTATCCTGTATTAAAGCTATTGTTCAGTGGAGCAGAGACAAATGCTGAGCAGATGTTGGTCTGTTGTCTAGTACATGTTCATGCTATGCTGCTGCCGTATAAGGTGTATAGTGCTGCCTCTGGATGCTACCTGTGTGCTACAGTTGCTTCTTTCTTTGGCTTAGAAATAAAACATTAAACTGCATAGATCACGTATAAAAAATAATAAAATATAATGATATATAATANACTATTATATAATGGACCAGGAGCTCTGAGTACAATGAGATGGGGGTTCTGGGGCAGGATCCTTTGGACTCCAGCCTGCAAACTCCAGATTACAATTGTGGAGTCTGGGGACAGCTTGTTATAGTGCAGGGCGCTTAGGGCACCTTTATTGTATGCGGGGCTGGATTAACAATGAGGCTAATGGCACTACAGCTCCAGGCCTCCATTGTCAGGAAGGCCCATAGTGCTGCAGTGTGATGGAGGGCATAGTGTGATTAAGTGGCCCACATATAACTAACACACACCCACTCACTGGCCACTCCAATGGGTCTTTCATCATTTTAGCCCCAAGCTCATGTAGCTCTTGCCCTGACTGTATCGTAGTACGCCAGCAGAAACACCTACAGTGCAGATCTGGACCAAGACTTCCAAACTGGAAGTGCAACATGGTGCATGTAAAATGTGACCTTCCTCCATCTCTATGAATTGGGGAATAGCATGTTTCTGGATCCATTCCCATGTTATTATACTGTTTTATAATCAGTGCTTTTATTCATTCATTATTTAATACAACAAAGATCAGAAACATCGGAGTCACATTTATTTTTATTTTCTTGTTGATAAATATAAACTCAAATATAATAATAATGTTTTCATCCAGAATATTACGTGGATAGTATGTTACATAATTTAATATATCGGTGGATTAAAATAAAAATGCCTGTGTCCCAGCGAATAGAAAGCCGAGTCGTGTTTTGCTGGAGCATTGGCAGAAAATTGGTTACATTTTGCAAGAGTGAAAAGCAATTGCAGAACAAATGGCATGTATTATACAATCAAAGCAGCGTTAATGTATTCTCTCTGATAGGCAGCAGAGCTAAGAACGGCGAGGTGTAAAGTGACTGCTGCCTGCATGGAGGGGGGGTTAACATGTTGTTTGCTGGCATGCAGGCATGGTTACATAAGACAGGCGTGCCTGGTGACTCCCCATCCCCCTCCTCTGCACCCTGTAATGTGAATCTAGAGGCAGATGTAGGAGGTGGGTCCCATCTCTCCCAATCAGCTCGGTGACACTGGCACATTAGCTCACAGCTTAAAGCCACTCTGCAAAGGGGGGGAAATAAAGCATGTCTCTTTATTGTTTATTATGCAACATACAATTACCTAGACACGAGTGAGCAGCCTCTGGTGAATAAAAACAACAAAAAACTACATTTATGTAAGGGGGGTTTTATTTTCTTGTCTATGGAGTAGAGGGAGCAGCGCAGGAGAGTGTGTGTGTCCTGATGGCAGCCTGTGCATNTGGCTGCAGTTAGCTGAACTCAAATCCTCTTAGCTGCTCCCCCTCTATCTGCCCCTTATTCCAATCTGCACCACCGCAGTCTTGCTGCCACCATCTGTAATAAAGGCACCGGCAGCGACGATGGAGAGAGATCCCTGTGACGGGCAAATCTGGCTTCCAAACAGTTAAAATGAAAAGGTATGTTGCCACAGGGCTCGTGTCCAGTGTATGAGGGACACCAAGTCATGTTTGCAGACAGCAGTGCTCAT
>JABWIB010004867.1:0-15638 GCA_016617825.1 Platyplectrum ornatum
AACACAAAAAACCTGCAACAAAATATATATGGAAGATACGGCCAGGAAGGGATGGGAGAGGACTAGAACAGGGGACGGATTCGGAAACTAGCCACAGAATATAGTGCATGTGACCATTACCTAAATTGCGTACGCCACACAATTTACATAGCCGTCAGTGGGGGGTGTGTGTGTGTAAAGGGCTGGGGGGAGGGATGTCATATGTATAGTAAAGGTTGGCTTACATACAATCCAGACTACCGCACTACCTTACCCTTATAGGGAGGAGAATTTGCAGGTCTGGACAGGGCTATGATCCAGCACAGGGCTAGGAAGTAACCTCCTGTTGTAAGCCCCTCAATTTCAGTACTTTCATCCTTTCAGGGTTTTATTGGGAAGGTCAAAATGACCTTGTATGTTAGAACATATTAATTATGTTCTCAGAAAAGCAATATTGATTAGCAAGTGATTTGATATAGAATAANGAAGAACAGTATTCAGTCAATGTATCGTATTTGAATGTTTGACGCCCAATATCTGGCGACACATTAAATTAAAGTTATTTCCGAATTAAAAAGAAGCAAACAAACAAACCAGGAGATATTCTTGCTTTGTGTGGTATCTATTACACTGGAATAAAAAGAATAATAATGCAGCCATTTGTAGCCTCCGTTACACAGCTGGTGCCAGAAGCTCAGTAAGACATCTCCCAATGTCCTCAGCTCCCTTGTTATAGGGAGAACAGCAGGTCTGCTAAGAAAAGATCAGGTTACTAAGAATATTCTCATGCTTAACCACTTCACTCCCCCATGTAAAACTCTACAACAACACAACTCACCACTTATACAAATCACTTACTACAACTACACCTAGTAACATAGAATACGACCAGGCCCTGGTCCATGAGGCTGGAGTCCAATGCATAAGGTCTATTCATCTGTTTAAAAGATAGGTGGATAACTACAGTATATACATAGGTGGGGGAGGGTTCAGACCCACATTTTAGAATGTATATTTATAATCTTACTTATAGGACCAGATTCAGATCATTAGGCACTAATGACTAAAGCTAGGCACACACGGCAAGATAAACCGTTCCAATTGAAAGATCTTTCAAACATCGTTCGATTTTCTTTGAAAGATCTTTCTGTATATATAGCTGGCCATACACTATAAGATAAATTGTTCCAATTAAAATATTTTTCAAGAGTGGGTAAAACCATGATGAATTGCAGTAAAATGAATGTCAGTGTGTGCATGCAGGGAGAATACTTTATTGTTGCATGTTGCACACAGATACTGACCAGCGTTACTGTTACACTGTTATTACACTTGTGCTGGAAACATCATCTCTCACCTGTAATACTGATTGCAATTAATTCAATTTACCTCCCCTGCAATTCAACATGGTTTTACCCACTCTTGAAAAAAATCCTTAAATTGGAACAATTTATCTTACTGTGTGTGCCCAGCTTAAGTCAATAGTGCCTAAAGTCTGAATCTGGTCCATAGTTCTTCCTTTGAATTCAATCATATTGATGTTAGTAACAAGTTGATCATTTGTTTCAGCGATCATTTCTCAGTAATNTATTTTGTCTCAATGTACAATGTAAAAGGGATATGTCTTAGTTTAAAAGGACAGATTCCAGTCCAGAGAGAGAGACCATAAATATGTTTACACTGAATAAGAGAGACAATCAGAGTTTCAGCACTTGGGAGGAAGGCTGTCAACTACTTAAAGGATTAATTAGCCATTACTAAACAAACAGATGCACTATGGGAGGAAGTCTCCTGTTTATCCTGCAGCCTGGAGATTCTTTCATTTATATAATAAATGTTTGGAGGGCACGTCTGGTGACGACAGAATATGTCAAATTCTTTCCCTGTTCACAAAATAATGAACTTCCTATACTAAGTTTTTAAAGTGTATCCATTACCCTAACAGTGAGGAGGAGGCGACAGCCATATTGAAGTCTGAGCTAATAGTTATAGAGATTGCTCTAAGTCTATAGCGATATCACAGAAGCACACTATAGTCTGGAGACAATTACACTGCATTTAACTATTTTTTTTTGCAAATAAAAATAAGGTACTTTCTTACTTTTACGGTTCTTGGACCTTGGACAGGGTGTCCTGATTAGGAACTGCTAGGGTTCCCAAAGGCTGAACTCCTTGTGGCTACAATGCCTGGATAGCTAAGGGTCCCCTGCACCAGCACATGGTGTCATTTAATTTTCGAAACCCCAGGGGAAGCACTGATTCAAAGTGACTGCAAAAACTAAATGTATGGAAAGCGGGGGCCGTAAAGACGAGGAAGAACCAAAAAACTCAAAAGGGTACGGTTACCCTATGTTTTATATGACATTAGGGGAGACATGTGCAGGGACATACATTAGATAACCAGGGTCTACCTAAGACCCAAAGCGGAGGAGAGAGCATGGCACTATATCCAGGGGACACATTGTGACCTCCCCCCTCCTGCTGCCCACTGAAACAGCAGAAAGTCTAATATTTAACACTAATCATTATATATTAAATACAATCTATAGAACATTGCAAGCAAAGCCCTATTAGCCACCCAGTATGTTTGTAACACTCCTGTCTTGTTTTACGATTTCATGTGCTATATAATAAATACCATAATATAGGTCAGCTATGGGAAAAAACAATTCAGAGATGTTTATACGTAGAGGTTCATTTCCATCCACCAGAAAGATATAGTTAGGGTGCAGGTTGGTAAATAAATAGTTTTTTCATCAGAGCTACATTAAGTAATAATGAAATACTTTACATGGTGCTGGTGTTCTGTACAAGCAGTTCAGTCCATGTATGCCAGTAAAGCATCTTTTTATGCCTCTCTTATTCTTCCGAAAGTTTCTTTAAGAGAGATTGATACGCTAAAATTTAGACCAGAAGTCCCGTCTATGAGGGGAGAGGGGAAAACCACATCAGTCCCAGGGGTGGAAAAGAAACTTCAACTTAGTCCTGCTTTCAGATTTCCTATGACTAGGCCATCAACAATAAGTAATTGTAATGTGGGAATATTCTGAAATCTATTGCATTGTGGGGTAGAACAGAAGGCTGATCATCACAAAAAAAAATATTGGGGGAAAAACACTAAATAATAATAAAAAAAAAATAAAAAGGAGACCCTAATATTTTCTGCAACAATTAGAAGCAGATTTCAGAAATGTTAGTATTTTCTGCATTCAGTNTATTAGAACTGTATTTTACATAACTTGTGGGGACAATTTAGCATTATGGCTGCATCTCATTCATCCTAAAAAAGGTCTGTGCGAAAAAAAATACACAGAGCAGAACTGCTATACAGCAATGACTTACTTCATATCCGTCAACTCCGCTACATTTGTCCATACACATAAGTGACCAGCAGGTGGCACTGCAGCCTCATATCTACTGGAATGCACTGAACTACAGCAATAGAAGGACAGTAATATATTGTCACCGTCTTTCTACAAACAAACCGTCACCTTTCTGCGATCTATACAAGGTGGAGGACTTACTAACAGAAGGGTTGTATACANACAGCAAATGAGACACAGGGGAGCTTGTAGCTAAATGTCTTTATCATACTTACACAATATATAATCAACATTCATACAATATAATGTGTGTGAAATGCAGAATAAGAACTGCCTGCAAAACAGTGAGCAATACAGGGTTGAAACTATTTGCAAAACGCATAGAACTAATCTATATCCTCCAAATTATATAAGTGTGTTTAAATGAAATATACAGACACACCCTAAAACATAATACAGTCTAGTGGTCAATGCAGACAGCCAGAGAAAGCCAAGCGGATCGGGTTACTCCAGCAAAAAGGGCTGTGGGGGAAGGTACGGGCGGCTCGATTTTAAACTCATTTAGCAAGTAAGGTGTTAATTAGGTGCCAGAGATTTTGTGAGGAGAGAAGACCGACCCTGTTCATTGAAGAATAGCTGCATCTAGAAAAACAGCAACATAAAAAATGTGGATTTTGTGAAATCTCTTATACAGGAAGCTCTTCGATTTAAGTATGAAAGAGAAAGAGGCGATAATGTAATGGTGTAACTGGAGGTGGATAAATTGAGATACGCTTACACTGATGCTGGGACACCACGGGGAAATGGCTTNTGCTCAGAGGATGGAGTCATTTAGATAAGTCATTTTAAAAAGTCATTTTGGCAGAAAACAACAATATGCAGATTGAACATCCCTATGACGCAGCCATCAAAACAAGCCAAAAAGAAATATATAATCTTATTTAAGTATTGCTTATTTTTCTCCATACGTTTCAAGCTTGTATTTGGGAGGGGGAGAGAGAGTGATGATAACATACACGTGTGTCAATAACAAGCATGGGTACATACCCAGGTGGTAATAACAAGCATGGGTACATACCCAGGTGGTAATAACAAGCATGGGTACATACCCAGGTGGTAATAACAAGCATGGGTACATACCCAGGTGGTAATAACAAGCATGGGTACATACCCAGGTGGTAATAACAAGCATGGGTACATACCCAGGTGGTAATAACAAGCATGGGTACACGATTATTAATTAGGAGTACCGAACAGATAATCTTCCTAGAATCAGGTACTATTAGGTTTTATTGCTGTTTTACTAAATAATTGAAGCCACACACTAGGACAATTTTTTGTGCAATTTCACGATTATACATAAATCGTCTAGTGTGTGGCCAGCATAACTCACTATCTCTGGATCAGCCCTGTGATGCCTTTATCACATTATTTTATATGAATAACACCACTGCTTTCATTCTATTTCCAAACTCTGTAGTACAAACTATGCCCTGGGATCAGCTTCGATCTGCAATCATAGAAGGACAAAACAGCAGGGGATCCCCAATCAGATACAGATCAGTGGTTCCGCAATGGCAGGGCAATGATAAGAGGCTGTTCGGGCCATGGCACTTGCACACATGGACTTCAGAGCCTAGCCTAAATCTTATATGACTACTCTGAATGAAAAATGGCGTCACACAGAAACCTGGATCAAAAACAGAGGGCATGACTACACCGTACAATGAAATACAAAGAAACACCCATTCATGATCACAACCCGGCCTTTCTATGGGAATGTGTCAGAAAACGTCATCACTCTTATACAGTAAACAAAGTGCTGAATGACTAAGTATAAAAAACATGGCAACCAAATGGTTACACAGCAATATCCTCATCAGGTCTTTACCAGCCAGGATTACTGGGACATGCAGTGTAAGTACACACGCGATTCCACAACCTGTTGTTGGGGGTATGAATGGAATATTGGGTGGTTATACCCAGCATGGATGCCAGCAGACAGTATGCTGGGAGTGAGAGGGAACTCTTCTGTAGGAGCACTTAGGAACGATCAGACGAGAGGGTGAGTTACAGCACATTAGTACACACTTATAGCACAGGGAAGCAAACTGCTCTGACAGAGAAGTGTGTGTTCAATGGTTTAATAAGTAGAGGTAGTCACACGACCAGCATTTCAGGAAGTGATATAGGCCGATCACGAGACAGGAGAACTAGGAATATGGTCATTTAATCTGACAAAAAGTTGAAAACATTAAAGACAGTGGACCAGATCCAGACTGTGGAAAACGCATCTCTTTCTTCAACCTGGATATAGAACAGTGGTCACAGAATAGAATGTGCATCCGGAGAACAAGCAAAAGTTGCATCATGTACAGGATATACGTATCGTGCAGAGGAGACTGTGTACGCAAAGTATGAACCAGTCTGAGCTTGGTTAAGCCCTTCCATAACTCTGCACCCCCTTCAATCTCCCTGCTTTGTGTATTTAGGCCCAGCGTAAACATCAATATAGTGGGTCCCCCCCCACCCTGTAAACATCATTATAGTGGGTCCCCCCCTCCCTGCTTCCACGTAGCAGCAAAGTACATGGACGCGCACTCATGCAAAAGTTGGAAAACTTGTATGGAAAACTTGTATGAAGAACTTGACTTGTGTAACCAATGCTGCAGAATGGACCAAGATTCGGGACCAGGAGTGTTATTGAATTCAGAGTAAGATATTTAAGGGGCTACATCAGCAACAGCAGAATACAAAATAAGACACGAGAATATTTTTTATTGAGAGAGAGCTCTGAGGAGGAATACATTACACTGCAAGCCCTTACCTCCGATGTTCTGAATAAGGATCGTGCTTGCAACGAGGATCTGTATCGAAAATAACACATAATACAGAATAAGAGAAATAAGTCATTATGTCTGACTAGAATGAAGACTGATGGCAAGAACTGCAAATAAATGACTGTGGTTATTTTCCCTACAAAGTAACCCAAATGATCGTGCATTCTCTGTGCACAAATTACATGTGGTTACTCTGGCTCTTACCGGAAACTCTGGAAATGACATTATGACTTTTTTCTAAAGTAATTATATTGAGGATTCTTAATATTTGCAAAGGAACAAATGGTTTTCTAATGTGAAAGTAGTTGAAAACAGTCTAGATTTTATGTCCATTTTCAGCCAAGCAAACAACGCATTTAAGTGTCGATCATTAACATAAGTGAGTAAGACGAATAATACCTTCCCAATGGAACCGAAAGCCAACAGGCCAAGATCCTCGTATGATGTGACGGCTGTAAACAGAACGATGGAACATAAACAACATGCAGCTCATTAGTTTCAACTAATTTACACAATTAAAATAAAAAACATTATTGGTCATTTGCTTTAATTATTAAGAACTACAATTAAGAATTGAAGTAGAGAGGAAATCACATTAGGGGATGATGCAGAGATTGGGAGTAAGGGTAAAACAGGTGAAAGTGTAGACTTGGGCAAAACCAAATATGGAACTGCTGGGGAGGCAAGTATTAACTATGAAAACAAAATTAGAGTTGAGAGGTGAAGAAACCTAGCTCAACTCTAATTTCAAATTAAACTATGCAGGTTGTGAGAACTTTGTGCAAAAGCAAAGTGTTTTCTCTTCACGCAATAAAATTCACATGCGCCCCTCACATTGCAACATGGTTTTGCTCAGGTCTATACTTGCAACTCTGCAACAGAGTGCAGCTCTGGATCAGCCTCACAGTCACTTGACATCATTGATATCCCACCAGCCACCCACATCTGACCGATTCCCTGCAACATAACCACACACAAATGCTGGCAAGTTGCTGAAGTTTTACAACATGTTACCAAAATTGTCAAGGACTTCGAAGGCAAGTATAATAGCAAGATAAACCACATGTGTTCATTAATACCCCATTCACATAGAGCTCTATTACCCGGGCAGTTCAGTCAATTGCCCAGGTGCGCTCTGTGTGAACAGAGCTAAAAAATACTACCCGGGCAGCGCTGGCCGGCTCTACAACCCGGGCCAAAAGCAGGGTCCAGGGTAGTATCCTGTGTGAACAGGATACTGTTACCCTGCTCGAGTAATGTTACCCAGGCANGGTCAGGAGCAGGTGAAATCCTGCAGACAAGGAAGCTGTGTCTCCCTGAACTTGATCAGTGTTTTGCTTCGGGATATACAGCTCCCGTTAGTACTCAGTGGTCCCCTGGTCCCCTTAGTAAAATAAATAAATCGTTTATCATTTTTTAAATATTTTTATTATCATTTATGTTCATTTTTAAATATTTTTTATTATTGTTTTAAATATGTTTTTTATTATTTTTTTTACATTTAATTTGTATTACTTTTATATGCTTTTTTAATGTATTTATGTTTTAAATTAATTTTATTATTGTATTATGAAAAGTTTTTAATGGTTTATGTAATTTTTTATCTTTCATTATTTTTTAATATTTTTTACTTTTCATAATAGGATTTATGTTATTTTTTTTTACTTTCCTTTATGTTTTTATTTAATTGGTTTGAAATTATTTTTTTTTCCTTTAATTTCAGGTATTTCATATTTATTTGTGTTACATCACTTTTTATAGCCAATGACGGCTGTATGCGGAAGGCGAAACTCAACTTTCACCTAATTACCCTGGTTCAGCGTGAGCGGTGTTGACCAGGGTAGTTTGTGAATTACCAGGGTAATTCAGCAGTGTGAATGGGGATAGTGACCAGGGTAATTCAGAGCCTCAGTAAACTACCCTGGTGGTAAAAGACTGGATTACCAGGGTAGTCTGTGTGAAAGGGGTATCAGTGATGTAAGAATTATAGACAATTAGAATGAATAAAGGAAAAGCTTTATGGACCTTTAGTTTTTTATATTTTCAGTCTGTATAACAGTCCTCTGCTACATAAAATACCATCTGCATAGAATGTCAATATAGCCTATCAATCAGTAACAACACAGGACAAATAATGACTGGCGATGGGGTGGGGAGAATATTGCTTTATTTGTCTGGTATTATATAGTCAGTCAAGCAATTCTCTGGATGTGTGCCCAAGTTATTATTAAGTGGTCATTTTGACCATAGAGAATGGTGATGTCTGATGTGCTAGCATCTCTCTCCTGTTGAGCAGGGCAAGTAGTTACAGGTCCTATAATAGATCTTTACTGGACAGATATAATATTAAATCGCCTGTACATAAACATTGTTATAGTAATTATATTGTGAATAATCAATACATGTGTGATCGATTCCCCAGTGGTTCCATGTAAATATCTACTATAGAATATATATTATCATATAATGACACTAAGAGGGCTGCAGCTTTTATAAGAAAAGAAGCAACACAAGCACATTGATTTAGAAAGTATCACATCACATCCGCTATATTACAAACATGAGAAACTTACCCGTCTGAATGCATAAACGAAGCAAGAGGTGAATAGAGTAAGCAGCCAGGCTCGCCACTATTAACAGTAGGATACTAAACAACAATACAAAACAAAGTATCACTCATGTGTAAGTGATAAAACGCATTATGTCTCCCCCCCTTTATTAACTTAGGAGGATACAAAAATATTACTGTGTTCACAGAAAAGCACAACATGTCAGAATGGTTTTATATGGGTACCAAAGGTGTAACCTGGCAAATCTAAATGAAATAACCCTCATCCCTTTATCCATGCAATGTCTAAGCCTTGCTCAGGAGACATTAGACCAGATCCAGAACTTACGAGCGAGTGGGTAAAACCATGATGAATTGCAGGGGAGGTAAAATGAATGTCAGTGTGTGCATGCAGGGAGAATACTTTATTGTTGCATGTTGCACACAGATACTGACCAGCGTTACTGTTACACTGTTATTACACTTGTGCTGGAAACATCATCTCTCACCTCTAATACTGATTGCAACTAATTCAATTTACCTCCCCTGCAATTCAACATGGTTTTACCCACTTGCTTGTTCAATAGTACGCAAGTCTGGATGCAGTCCATTGCCTCAAACAAAAGTTGTCACACAACCTCCTAGGTTTACACTTCTCCTGGTTACTTTAATAAACTGAAAAGCGTGTACTGCTGAAAAGGATGTGGATGGCAGATTTTATGGAACAGTCACAGAACATGGAAACACAGTCACACAAACTGCTGACCGACTTCCTCTTCCACAGCAAAGCTGCACACTCGCTTATTTCACTGAAGCCCCAATACTAAGCCAGAACATTAGACAGTGACTGTTACTCCAGACACAGAATTATCACCATGTTGCAACACATCGCACAATTGTGAGATCACTTTGTAATGTGACTTCTAACAGCAGCACATACACTAACAGTTATCTGGTATTGGAGGAGGGGAAGATGAGAATNGTTACCATTCTGAGCAATGGCAATTCCAATCGAAAGTTTTTTCAAGAGTGGGTAAAACCATGTAGAATTGCAGGGGAGGTAAATGTCATTAGCTGCAATCAGTATTAGAGTTGAGAGACAATGTTTCCAGCACAAGTGTAATAACAGTGTAACAGTAACGCTGGTCAGTATCTGTGTGCAACATGCATGCAATTTATGTATTCTCCCTGCATGCAAACACTGACTTTAATTTTACCTCCCCCACAATTCAACATGGTTTTACCCACTCTTGAATAAGTCCAATAGAACAGTTTGGATCTGGTCCATTGTGAGGTTTTCCTTTTGCGTGCTGCTGGTTTATTCCAGAGCACCAAAAACATATTAATAACAATAATAGCACAATGTAAAATACCTAAACCCAAGTATTCCGGTGTTGGCCATGGCGTATGATAAGCCGAGGATTCCACTTCCCATGATAGCGTTCATTAAATTGAACACTGAAAATCCAAAAGATGCTCCAGGAGATGTTCTCTGCGTCCTCTGAAATGTAGTAATAACATATTTATCATATTAATATTTATTTACATGTATAGGGAATAAAACCTTTCATTACATGAAAGACATAGTATGGAGACTGGCAGGGAATAATCATAGTTATATTCAATATTAACATGTTTATTGGTTATTGGGCACCTCTCTGGTGCCCAGCCATGGCTGCGGATAGGTAAGTATGGGGTTTATTATTTATTTATTTATTTTTTTAATCGGAAAAGGAAAGTATGTTTAATGTATTTAGTAGTTGAGTCATAGGATATGTTATAGTGTTTTATTCTGCCATATAGTAAGTATACATTACTGGTGATGTGTTACATAAACCACTTAAGAAGGGCTTCAGGTTATGGTAAGTAATTATAAGGTAATTCATTAACTTACTGTAAATCATATTTTTTTTACAAACAATAAAAAGGTGGGACGCTACACAGTCGTCCTCATATATTGTAGATATTGTATTTTTGTCAGGTCACATTCAGTCTACAGAAATATCCTTTGCAAAGCACATTTAACCACTTACAATTTGTGAAGTCAGCAAACTCTTTACACCCTGGAAATAAAGTCACACTGATAAGAATACAGACCCTCCCCCCAGCAAAACTAACAAAGTTAATGTATCTACTCGAATCATTGGGGGCATAGAAGTACAAAGCTATTTATTATAATACTACGTGTCAATATATCTTCCCAGACAAGCACACTGCAAGTAAAGCAAGATATGTGCAGCAAACACAGACAGAAAAAAGAAGGGCAAAGGTCTTTTCTAATACACAAAGAAACTACTGGGCGGGTGAGAGAGGGAATAACTATGGCCATGCCATAATAGAGATAATGGAGTTGCAATAGAGAAAACAAAAATCAAAACAATATCCATTGTCATAGAGAAAACCTGGAGCCCGTTTATTTATGTTTTCCAGCAAAAAGCAAAATAATACAAAGATAAAAAAAAGTGTTAACATAGTCCCAGTTATATACATTTTGACGAAAGTCATTGATATTTCATAGTACTATTCATCACTATTACTGAACCAGATCCAGACTTACATACTACTAAATTTACCAGTGACTACCAAGTGAGTGGGTAAAACCATGATGAATTGCAGGGGGGGTAAAATGAATGTCAGTGTGTGCATGCAGGGAGAATACTTTATTGTTGTATGTTGCACACAGATACTGACCAGNGTTACTGTTACACTGTTATTACACTTGGGCTGGGAAACATCAGCTCTCACCTGTAATACTGATTGCAATTACTTCAATTTACCTCCCCTGCAATTCAACATGGTTTTACCCACTCTTGAAAAATCTTTCGATTGGAACAATTTATTATATAACAATTTAGTGTATGGTCAGCTTATGATTTTATGAATAAAAACACTGGAGATTGGTGTCTTTATATTCATTGTTACATGTAACGTATCTTTGTTTTAAAAGGTCAAGTAATACTGGATAAAAATCCCGGCCTTACATCTGTGGTCAATAAAACGAATGAGATTGACTCTACGTATAGGAATTTTCAGATGGAGGTGTTGGCTGGAGAAGAAAACATGATGACGAAGGTTTGTGTAATATTGTATTATAAGGTTTCTATATGGCTGCTTATTGTCATTTTAAAAGGAAAGTAAACTTTATCAGTAATGTATCTAATGTGCTAATGATACCTACTGCAAGATATTTACCATGTCAGTCTCCATCTATTCTAAGATATAGAAGATAAAAGTCTTGTGTGATAGGTGACTAGCGCAGGTATGTGGAGCTCCTTCCTACATTGGGGTATATTTACTAAGCGGTGAGATTGCAAAGTGGGGATGTTACCCATAGCAACCAACCAGATTTGATTTCACATTCTCCAGTGTGCAAAATGAAACGGAGAGCTTGAATCTGATTGGTTGCTCTGGGCAACTTCCCCACTTTCCAATCTCACTTCAATCTCACTACTTAGTAAATATACCCCATTGAGTTTGTAGCCTGATTTTGACATAGTATCAGCTAATCTTATACCCACACACAGGACCAGATGCAGAGAGCTTTGTTTTATGCAATATCTCTGTTTTATGCAATATTTATGCATATCACGGACCTACTGATATCTTCTATGACTATACAATTAGGGCATTTTCTGGGTGTCAGAATAATATGAATACTTCTGAATCTAGTGTATTACTGTTTTATAACACATACTTTATTGGTGCATATTATAAAAATAAAATCATTAATAAAACATTAAACACATTACCCACAATGGACCAGATTCAGACTTTAGGCATTAATGACTTACTCACAACTTACTCCTTGCATGCAAACACTAACATTCACTTTACCTCCTTTGAGGTTTTACCAACTCTTAAGTAAGTTGTGAGTAAGTTAATAGTGCCAAAAGTCTGAATCTGGTCCAATGTTGTTCAGTTCTGTGCACTTTCCCTGTACCGGTCAGTGTATAGAAGCGCCTACAGCCTGGGGTCCATGGATGTCTCCTCGGCTGATGGTCCGGATGAGAGTCAGAGCTGTTGGTAGTGTCTTGTCTAAGCTGTTACCGTATCGGCCTCATCAGTGATGTGTTTTGAGACGTCGCAATCTCTTTTTTTCGCATATTAATACTATTGCAGAGGGTGGGCCGCATTTACACAATATTATTGGGGTTTTATTTCTTCCTATCAGTAATGAGAATCTTGGACCTATAAAGGAATGACCTCGGCGTGATCATTATATGCACTGGATACATCAGACACCACTAAGTAAAAGATGCCCTTTGTGCTTCTTTCATTCCTCTGCTGGTTGTTATGTTGGGTGGGGGACTGACAGGTAGACATTCACAGCAGTCAATGATTTCACACCTCCTGCTTGTCAAGCAGAGAATTTAGATTGTGAGCTCCATTGATGTCAGTTAAATGGCAAATGTGAGCTGGTTTCTGCCTGTATCCCATAAATGCACTGCAGGCAGAAGCTGTCTGTAAAGCAGTGTAATAATAATAGTAATAGTGTAATAATAATAGTAATTGTGTAGTAGTAATAATAATAATAATAGTAATAGTGTAATAATAATAGTAATTGTGTAGTAGTAATAATAATAATAGTAATAGTGTAATAATAATAATAGTAATTGTGTAGTAGTAGTAATAATAATAATAGTAATAGTGTAGTAGTAATAATAATAGTAATAGTGTAATAATAATAGTGCAATAATAATGCAGTGTAGGAGGTATAACAGATATAATACATAGATATCAGATTAAGATTGAACAGTTAAGGTTTTTTTTTTGTACATGTCTAAAAGTTAATTATTGTGATTTGGCTATTTGGTGGTGAAAAAGCACATTTTTCTAGATACATGTGACATATGCGAGTTAAAACATAAGTGACGTATGTATGCGCAAGTAGCTTGCGGAAGTTGTGTGTCTGGTGGAAGTCTGTCTCTGGCCCATTATCCTTAAAATGCCAGATAAGGGCTTAACACTTTACATATGCATAAGATCCAATGTAGAGTCTCTACAACATTAATGTCCGTTCACTGAAACACAGCATTTGTTTAACATTCAAGAGTGGAAATGGTTATAAGGCATCAGAGCAAGGGAAGTCCCTGCAAAACAGCTCTGGCAGCAAGGTTTAGGTCAGGCCTGGCCGACTAGTGGCTCTGCAGGTGTTGTCAAACTACAAGTCCCAGCATGCTTTTTTATATGCAGGGAGAATACTTTATTTTTGCACACAGATACTGACCAGCGTTACTGTTACACTTGTACTAGGAAACATCATGGATTTGAGCACTCCTTGCCCACAACTTTTTGCACTGTGTATGGCCAGCTTTAGTTTTGCAAAAGCCGGAGCGTGGCAGGTTGGCCAAACCTGGTGTAGTGTATCGATCACGACTGACTACTGATCACTACTGCTTTTTGCCACACATTTAGAAGACATTACATAGGATCTTACTTGTGTCATTATTGGGGCAGTTGTTTATACACTTATCTTTAATTTTGTAGCAGTAAGGTATTCTGTCACTAGCACTGTTGTGACGTTTTGTACAATCAATTTTTCAACCACAGTAATGTTTCTGCTTCACATGATTACTTTGTTTTCTTTCTATCCCAGAGGTCTTTGGACCCCTCATGTCAGTCAGTTGTGGCAGTAGATCAGTTAAGAGCAATAAGTTGTATTCATATTTTTGTTTATTAATGAACTGTTCCTGATTGAATATAGTGTCTCTATAGTAAGCTGTTACTGGATATAGAATATACAAACAATAGGAAAACAGGTGGAAATGTTACACCTGGCCATAGGCATATTGCATTTCAGTGGAGGCTCAGTTATATTATTGTAACCAGTAATGGTATATAATGTCCAGTAAGCTGAATACGTCTTATTTCAGGTGAAAGAAAATGGCATCGCATATGAATTTGATTTTTCCAAAGTCTACTGGAATTCACGTCTGAGCACCGAACACGACCGTATTACTGGCCTCCTGAAGAGCGGAGATGTCATCTTTGATGTGTTTGCCGGTGTAGGGCCCTTCGCCATTCCTGCTGCCAAGAAAAACGCTATCGTATTTGCCAATGATTTGAATCCCGAATCCTACAAATGGCTCTTACATAACTGCAAACTGAACAAAGTGGAGAAGAAAGTCCAGGCGTTTAATCTAGACGGACGGGANTTTATCCGGACCATTGTAAGGAAAGAGCTGTCGCAATACATTAAGGCCTTCTCTCCGGCCGGGAAGAACCGCGTTCACATCGCAATGAACTTGCCAGCACTGGCCCTAGAATTCATCGATGCCTTCAGACATCTTCTGGACGAGGAGCCATGCAACGAGGCTGTCCTGCCGACTGTTCACTGCTACAGCTTCTCCAAGGATGAGAATCCAGAGAAAGATGTGAGAGACAGGGCCGAGGGGATTTTAGGAGCAGTCTTAGAACGTTGCTCTGTCCACCTTGTGAGGAAAGTCGCACCTAACAAGGATATGATGTGTATAAGTTTCGAGGTACCAGCGGCGGTGCTTTTTGCAAATCATTCTACTGATAGTGGTAAGTATACAAGCTCTTTTTTGTATATTAGAATATATTAGTGCTTTTTATATTAGTATGGAAATATTTGCTATTACACAACTATCATAAAATCTCCATATATTCATTACATACAATTTCATTCACTTGTAGTTTGCAGTTAAATGAAATTTCCGTATAACCACCCTTATGTGTCTATTACCCCTACTCTCCATCACCATTGGCAACAATGCCCTCATCTCTGTTCCCACAGTCTGCTTTCTAGGTGTCCTCCCCCTTCACCTCACTATCCTGTTGCTTTCATCAGCNGAACATATCAGACCCTTCCTCACCACTGATGTTAATAACACGTGCTGTTGCTATTCATTTCTCATCGTGAGTACTGTAAGTCCACCGTTCTGTCAGGTTACACTGGTCCTGCTGTACTCCCAAGCGTGCTACATA
>JABWIB010004869.1:0-12656 GCA_016617825.1 Platyplectrum ornatum
CCCCCCTTCCCCGGGCCCCCCCAGGTGCCGGGCCCGGGTAAATTGTACCCCCTTCCCCCCCCTCTCGGCGGCCCTGGCAATTATAAACTCAATTTAGTATTTCAATAACAGCCTTAATGACACTGGATATCCCTGCCTACATAGTGTGGCTATCCCTGCCTACAGTGCAGGGATTAGTCAATATGTAACCGGTTGTCCTGCCCTACACACGGAAAATCAAACATACAGAATGAAGGGCAGCTTCTCTCATTTAAATATGTGCATCAGTGAATGCGCCCTCTGCTTCTGTCATCCTTTTTCACCATATCAGATATGGTGCAAGAGGAAGGAGCAGGTCACTGCCCTGCTTTCTAAGGGCCAGATGCAGATTTACATTATCATGACTTACACTCAAGACTTACACTCTCATAGCAAAACCATACTGATTTGTGCATAGATGTTGGAATGGGGGTGGTGAGGGGGCGAAGCACCCCCTCCCCAAATGTGAAAAGGGTGCTCTCCCTGCACCCCCTCTCTGAGCATCGTCCCGATCTTACAGTGTAACTGGAGTGCCTGTCACAGTGACTCTAGTTCAGACATGATGCCCAAGTGTATTAAAAACAAAATGTTGAATAAAAATGAAATGTATTTCTTTTAAAATGTGTTTGAATATTTTTTTCATAAATGAATTTATGTTTAACATATTTTTAACCTTAAATTTCATGGTTAAAAAAGCCGGCATATTATAGCGGCATATTATATAGCGGCATATACTATGATAAAAAAATACATGAAAGTACAGAGGCTGCGGCTATATAAGCTGCAGAAAAGGGATTTCTACCTGCTCTGGATTGGCCGCAGTCTGTGGACACTGCGAGTATGTGTCAAAAACTCTGGATCTGGTCCTCAGTGAGTTGTCACAGTGCCGATAAACATGGCAAAATCGCCCCATCTTCTGCACCATTGACTATAACGATATTGTTCTAGTTACTGTGCCCAACAAGTGGTGTGGCATCCGTGGCTGGCACTGTAGAGCTCCCCCCCCCCTTTCCCGATGCATCCTTTCCTCGACAAGAGAGGAAGTCCTTTATGCATGCAGACATCTGGTCCGGCTAATAGAACTTCCTCTCCAGTCGGAAAGGGGGGGGGGGTAGCGCCGGGTGGGCAGCCTGCCACAATATTTTCAGATCTATGGAGGTCTGAGATCTAGGGAGGCCAATCAGATAAGAGATGGGGTATGGACTGTCATGATTGAGAGGCAAGTCACATGCATTCTATTATCCATTTGGAAAAATGTTATCTATACTCTTTCTTTAGCTTTCATTAATATGTTATATAAACCATTTGAGAATGTTAAAAGATCCATTTTGATATTGGTTAATGCTTATAGCCAATGCCACCTTAGTGTCANCATTATTCATATTCTAGATATTTAACAAGATATTCATTTAAAATACACATACATATAAAATGCAATCAATAACACATCAGATATTTTCCTAATCACAAGCAATTTATAGTTTTCTTAATTCATTTTATCACTTGTAAAACCTCATTTTCAATGTCATGCCAAGACCCCTTAAAAGTCATTTTTAAATGTCTGGAAAATGTGAGATTACACAATTACTACCAGTGAGTTGGCACCGATTTCTGGACCAAATGACATTCTTGACGGGAAGTAAGAACGTGCATTATCTCCACAGTTCTGTCATTGCAAGTGAAATGAGATAAGTGAATAAAGTTTTAAAAGGCTTTCATATTGTTTGAGATGTCAAAGTCGAAATGAATAATCGGAATGGAAGGTTAAAAAATAAAGTGGTCTGTAAAGCTGGTTTCTCTTTTTGCNTAATGTAGTCAATGGGTGTTTTTTTTATAAAACAATAAACAGGACTGGATCTGTCTCACAGTGTGTGGTTAGAAGCAAAATGAGCTGTATACTTGTACACTGTATAAGGATCATTATTCTAGACTGGATCTAGACTACCACAAGTCGTGTTTGAATTGAGAGGCTGCCGCATCTCGCTTCTAAGCTAGATACCAATATTTTTCGTGTATATAGACAGTGTGGCGTTGAGGGAGTAGCCCTCAACGCCACACTGTCTATATACACAATAATATAAAAGCTAGTGTCTCTATAAATATAGCCCCGTGGAAGCAGTACAATACGGGGACAAGCATGTCTGCCAGCAGCAGGTACCAGACATAAGCTGCTGGGGAATCAGGAAACAGAGTATTATTTAACTCTGAATTTAGTGTGCACTTACAAGCAACCAATATTGGATGTTTGGCAACATTGTTATACCAACACAAATTAACCCTATATAAGGAGGCGTTTATGAGTATAGGAAAATAACAACATTGTAACAACAGCTTGTGCTGACGCACACTAAAAGAAAATAGGAGACATAGGGGCCGATTCAATCCTGCGCGAAGACGGGAAAAAACGCGAAGTGCGCTTTTTCCCGTCTATTACGGGACTGAAACTCTATGAGGTGCGAACGAAAAAACGTGAGATTTCCTGCCTTACGCAGGATTGAATAAAATTTGAATTTTATGTAATAATTACATTGAGTAGAGACAGGTTGGAATTGGGAAGTGCTCCTATGATATACACCTCTATCTCTTTTTCGTTAACTTTATAGAGTGAGTCTACTCCAGACCCCTATATCATGAGGCTGGGAATGGTATAAAGTATATATTAAGTATTGAGGGGGTAACGGTATATCACATATTGTAATATATGCAGGGTGTATCAATGGTTTGGAGATTACACTATAAAAAACAGTATGACTACTATATACCTAAATATACAACTGACACCTAATATACCCAATATATAGTTTATATAGTGCACCATCTCCACAACACCATACAGTACATGCTTTAGAAACCAACATTCCAAAATTTGCCACCACTGACGTGGTCTAGCACTTGGTCTGGAACTACATGATATGTGTCCCAAAGTTGGGCTCTGAAAGATTTAGAGTTAGGACCTCCACTAGCAGAAAGGCCTTGTAAGTGGCTGGAGGCTNTGGACACTTTGGGCTGGATTCAGCTTTTCACTCTCATGACTTACACTCATGAGTTACACTCTCATGGGTAAAACCATGATGAATTGGCAGGGGGGGTAAAATGAATGTCAGTGTGTGCATGCAGGGAGAATACTTTATTGTTGCATGTTGCACACAGATAGTGACCAGCGTTACTGTTACACTGTTATTAGACTAGGACTAGGAAACATCAGCTGTCACTTGTTATGCTGATTGCAACTAATTCAATTTACCTCCCCTGCAATTCAACATGGTTTTGCCCATGAGAGTGTTATAGTCATGAGGGTGAAAAGCTGAATCTGGCCCTTTGTCACAATATCCGGTAAAGCAGGCAAATGGCAAACAGATTTGGAGCCAGAACTTTGTACAACAGCATTGTGCTGCGACTGTGCTCATCACGTACCACTCTGTACAAATACTTCTGCGGCCTTAATACAATTTTTTTGTGCCTCATCCTAGACTATATTAAAGACAAGGAACACATGAGGACTTGTTCCTCGCTGTATTTCAATATGATCATCCAGCATGTAATTGGTTCAGAAAAGAATTGTTCTGCAGATGTAAACAATAGCTGGGCTACACCATGAAAACTACCAATATATAGAAGGAAACCTTCATGCGAACCAGAATCTTTCTTTTTCCTGCTGTAGCTGCCCTGTCATATGTCATGACATGTGGCAGGTTGACTGCTCATTAATTCTATTTATATCAGTATGATAATACATCCCACTGAGAACATATGTGCTAAAATATTCATAGATTATGGTTGGAAATGGCATATACAGCTATTACACTGTGAAACTATTGTCTTTATACAAAGTAAACATCATATTTTTTATTTATTATATTAAAGGTGAGAGGATTGTAGTACCAGTGCTAAAACTCTGATACATATGTACATATCATAATCCATATTCATATTCATAATCCAACAATACTTCACAGACTGTCTAAATGTATCCATTATTCTCAAATGAATCAATCAATCAATCAATAAATGATACTCTTTGACCCGAGTCCAGAATCCCGTTCAATGGCCGGCTTCCACACACAGAGAACTGGATCCAGACTTATGAACTATTGAACTTAAAAGTGTAAAGTGTACGATTGGGCAAAACCATGTTGAATTGCAGAGGGGGAAAATTTCATGAGTTGCAAACATTATTACAGTTGAGAGATGATGTTTTCTGAGAGTCTAATAACAGTGTAACAGTAACACTGGTTATACCCAGTACAATAGTACATACATTTGTAGTAGTAAATAACTGTAGCAGAATGTAATGGTAGTAGTAGGTAACTGGTTCAGTGGGTAACAGTAGCAGTTAATAACTATAGAAATAGGTAGATAACTGTGGGTAGCTATAGGTATAGCTATAGGTAAATGTAGCAGTAGGAAACTGTAGTAGTGGTAAATAGCAGTAGTAGTAATGGGTAATTGTAATAGTATGTAACTATACCTGTGGGTGACTAGTGCAGGGTAATTGTATTAGTAGTTGACTACATCAATGGGTAATTGTTTCAGTGTTAACTGTATCAGTTGGTAACTATTGCAATACTTAACTAGTATTGGGTATCTGTAGTAGTGGGTAAAAGTATCAGCGAGTAACAATAGTAGTGTGTAAATATAGCAATAGGTAAATATAAAGTAGTAGTTAAGTGTAGTAATGGGTAACTGTGTCAGTGGATTTTAGCATATCTCCTCTTATGAAGAAAGAATGAATTCCCAGCATTTGTATACAGGGGTCTTAACAAATATAGAGAGACTAAATACTAACTAACTTAGAAAGAAACACTTTCAGTTTTCCGCAAACCCATAGTTCCATAGGTAGGGTGTACTGATTGAGACTTTTGTATAACTATTGTATAACGCATTTCAGGAGAGCTATGCATGCAGAGAACGTACGGTAGGATTCTGGACCCGGAACAGGTCTTTTTTCCATTCATTCTGTTTCCTTCAGTTATTTTATAGTACGCACCAGTCCTTGTTGGGGACAACTGTGGGCACTGGAACAGACAATAATAATAATTTTCCACATAAATTCAGTATTTATTTACAAACAATCTGAAATAAACCGATTGCTAAATAAACCAATAAAAACTGAAAGAGAGTGTGTGCGAAAGAGAGAAGTCTTTTATTGCCTTATCCTACATTGTACTCTGAATTCTGTGTATAATCCAGTTCTTTCTACCATCTGGATTTCTAATATGGTTGGAATGATTGATCTGTCTATAAACAACTTAAGCTTCCTGATTCATTAAGTGGAAATTGTTTCATCAGTCCATTACTCCTTACAGCTACCAAGTGCACTATGTACTTTTTGCCCTTTAACTTCATCACAGTCTGGACTATGATACAACATTAAAAAAAATGTTTTTACTTTTCTGTCTACCTTGCATTTTGGCAATAATCTTTTAACTCACATCTTAAATCAAGTTGTATATTTACTTTTACAGAGCAGAATTTATGTAGATGCAACTTCTGTTATTCTGCTTTGAAGGGACTTCAATTACCTGAAAAAATGAGCAGCCCCTTCCAATAGTCTGATATTTTATTCATATGTATATATATGTATGTATATATATATATATATATATATATATATATATATATGTGTGTGTTTTTTTTTCCTGGTGATTTGGAATATAATGGGAGGAACAGATTTTAGAATTAATGTACACTAAATGAGGATAATACTTGTCAGCAAAAATCAGAGACCTTAACCAAACCCAGACAGAGCTGGGATGGAATTTGTTAAGCTCTGTCTCCTGTTAAATGAGCTACATAATTAATTATTCAGGTGTCTATTATTCTGGGTAACCAAGTTAAGAAAAATGATGAATTTAAATTGGCAAAACCATATGCCTGAAAGGCTTAGTCCTTACGTACATGGCTCCAGATAACAGAAAATAGACTGGAAAATAGTTTGTTTTCCTTGTCAAGCTTTTTTATTTATTTAAAATATTTTAATATGACGATGACTTATGGAGTGGGTCACCTAAAATTAAAATATCATTTATATAAAACTCCAAAGATATTTTAAATAATAAAGAAACAGATTATATATTGTTAATCAATTTAATAATAAGTTATGACTCCAGATTTGCGCTGGTGCTACCTTCTAAATATATTGGTTCTTTTTCTGGAGCTTTGGAGGCATCTCCCCTTGCTTGCATGGGATTCCGAGCTGAGGACCCTATATTTGTTGAAAACATGTGCAAGCGTATCTCTATGAGTTGTTGGTGTATGCAATTACAAAAAAGACTTCTTATATTTTATTTACAGAGAAACACCCAATATCCACTGGATGTTGTGCACCACTGCAAACAGCTCTTTTACAATACTGGTTGAAATGACTCTTCAACCCTTTTCATATTTCTAAACCTCTTCCACTACCCTAACACTAACCTTCCAATCCTCACAGCCTAACACCAGCCCTCCACTTCCTGGAGTCGAACCACAACTGTCACTTTCCCGCAGCCTAACCGTAACCCCAACCTCCTCTTCGACTACCCTAATACTAAGCCTCCACTCCTCACAGCCTAACACCACCCCTCCACTGCCTGGAGTCGAACCAAAACTTTTACCTCTCTGCAGCCTAATCCTAATCTTTCCAGTGTACTCTACCTCCCCACAGTTTACCCCAGCCATCCCCCTTTTATTCACCATCCCCCTGCCTATCTTTAACCTTCCCCTTCCATGCTCCATCCCCTCCCCGCTGCTCAACCATAACCTTCCCTTAATAAACTTCCTAACCTTCCCCTTCTCCGACAACTGTCAAAGATTTTGGCGCAATGAATGGACATAGTACATCTTTTGGCACATTACTCTATTCATAATAAAGATGTTCTTTTACTTGAGTTTATTACTTGAGTTAATTGGGGGCGCGGACAGTGGGGTGACAGACTCAACAGATTAGGGACGAAGGAGATGAGAGAGATTCAGAAGCAGGAATCCTCGGTGGGAGGGGAAAGGGGAGGGAGGGTTGCCGCAATGGGGAATGGGGAGGAAACAGGGTTAAGGCTTATGCAGGTACAGTAAAGGGGGGACAAGGCAGTGGAGGCCAACTAAGCCTGTTGGGGAGAGGAGGTCTTTTACAGTGGCAAATACATCCCTAACAATTGATATATTATCTGTGTTTCTAAAGGTGTCAATAACACTAATACTGACTTTGTAAACAAATTGATTTACCATATTTTCTAGAAACAGTGTTACAATGAATATTCTTGCATCAAATGCAGATTTACAAAAGGGGGCTTTTTCGGATTACTAAGATCATTTCACACAGCTTTCATCAATTGTCAGGTTTAAGAACTGATCTGGAATCAGAAATGTAGGGTCCTTTAAGCTGGGTACAAATCAGCACAATAGCGCTTTTTAAGACAATCAACCTCTTCAAACGATCTGAATGAGCTCCATGTGTGTGAACAATCTCAGGATCCTTTGCCACAGCATTATGCTACAGTTACACACTAGTCCACCAGGTGGCTCTATACTGAAGTTTCATTGGGAATTGTTGCTCTAAAGATTGTGTGTTCAGAACTCACTGAAATTTTCTGGACTTGTTCACATCAAGCTACTAACAATTATTTCAAATAACCACAGACTGAACCCATCCTGCAGCATGTTTGGTGAGTACACAGTGAATAGATATCTGCTGAAAGGGTCATTTGTCTTTTAATTGAAACGATTTCTGAGGTATACCACCTGGAATTCCAGGAAGTGGTGTGGTCTCAAATTCTCTCTCATGGAAGGCCAGGTAAAGCGGAGATCCCATATATATATATATATACAACTTTTTAGTGTTAAATTTACCAAACTTACTACAGTGGTAGTGGAAGTATTGAATTTACATAAATTAAATGCCAAACATAAAAGAAATGCCAAACATTTAATGGTACAGGTTGATTCTCCATTGGTATAATGGTGTGATATAATAAAAAATGCGAATGCAATCATAATTATACTAAAGTCAGCTCACTCACAAACGTTGTGTTAAGACTCATGGGAATATTATTTGAATATATTAGAAATGTTTCATTGTCCCACACAATAAAATACTATGCTATATTTTATTTTTATTATTAATATTATTATTATTATTATTATTTAATTGATGACTGCATTCAGTTGGTTTGATTACATTTATTTTGAGATTTTATTGTGTGGTGCAATTTAGAAAATGTGGATCCTTTGTCTTTAGTTGCTCTATGTACCTTTATGTCCTTTTTGTTATTTTAATTTTATATTTGTTTAGATGAAGTAACCTGTAGTGAACGCATTGTGTCAAAATAGTAGATGCTGACACCTTAAAATAATAAAAGCTGTATTTTATAACTCGCAGTTCATTGTTTGTAACTAGCTTTTTTTCTCCTTGATCCTCATGATAAAAATATTCTCATTAGCGAACGTAACATATTGGAAATATTGTGGTAGTCTTCGCTTTTGTGCTGTCATTCCTGCCCCATTTGTAACACTGAGCATATGGCAGCCACCCTCTCTGGGTCCTCAAACAACAGGAGGGACCTGATTTTGATTCCACATCCCTGTCATCGGTGAATCCCAGGATATTTTGTTTTTTTCCAGGCTAGAAATTTGATTTGTGTCTGCCGTAAGGATGGAGCTTTATGTAATGTCATTTTTTTTCTTTTCCACAATAGTCCTTTATCAGTTAATTAAAGACAGTATAAATCTTGTTTCGTAACATAAGATAAATATGTTGAACTTAATGTGATCAGTAATAGTCACCTTTGTCAGAGTGTGAATCACTATAATGAAGATTATCCTTTTGAAACTCTAGAGCATTGACGTTGCTTTGTTGGTTTAATCCTGCAGTCTGCTTTGTGTAACCTGAGACCCGTTGCTGTCATCTTTATCCAAAATTCAGCCAAAATCTCCTCAGCTTTCACCCAGTCATTAAAATCAGCATTCACGACGTTTGAAGATCAAACTTTTCAGCGGACCACAAGGATTCTTTTCCACCTGAGAGATAGGCTTCATGTTTGATAAATATTTAATTTCATTTTCGTATGAATTGTTGTCTTGTGTGCATAACAAGCTGTTATGGTGGCTGCATTCCTTCACTGCACAATAGCGCCCCAGCCACAGCCATTCTTTCTTGTCCCAAGTTTACTTCTAGTTTGTTAAGCTACAGTAATTATAGGGACGCTAGACAGATCAAAGCTATGCACCAGACTGTTCCACTGGATTCTATAATCCTATCCAGTGCGATCTGCAATAAAAGTGACTATGTGTGAAGCTGCTTACTAATTAACAAATGTAAAACGGCTAAATCTGTCTGTTAGCATGTAATAAAATGATTAGTATGATGAGGATAGTCAGAAATGAGTGAAAAGCTGGAGGATGGATTTTACGCTTTATGTCTATCATAAATGTGTTTTTTAGGGCAGCACTTCTGATGGTCCGTCCTCCTTACATCAGTGTGGATACAAATGTAACGCCCCCACCTACATACATATAGAATATAATTGATGCTCAATTCTGCCTCCTTGTTACATATAGGGGTTGATTCAATGTTTTGGAGTAATTGTAAATAGGTGGAGACCTGGGAAAGACCATGTTGATCTGTGGGTAAAGACACATTTAAATTGTGAATTTGAGAATTAAAGAAGGAAGTTCTATGAGGAAAAGCAAAGTATTGTCCTCAAATGCAAAATAATTAGTTATTTGCACCGCTCGCATTGCAACATGGTTTTACTCAAGTACAATTCTGTGTATTTATATTTATATGTGTCGCTTTGTTGTGTTAATATACAGCAGGGGCCCGCACTGTTCAGTTGCCCAGGGGTCCCCACAATCTGGTCTGCATTTCATAACGTTTATGGGCACACCTAGGGTCCTAGTCAGGAAGCCACATATCACTCCCTGAACCTGGAGTATCAAAATGGGTACAACTCACCACAGCGCCCATTGGCTCCATGCTGTGTGCGTATAACTCCACACCAGGCCTTGTATCCGTCATTGTTTCCATGTGTTGCCAACATTTACTACTTTACATGGCCAATTTTCCTCTCATGCTTTTAATACGTTGTGTATAGAAATATATGTGTTAAAAAGTCACATTATGAATGTGTTTTATCTATTGTATTATGTTGTTACATAAATATTACGTAATAAATATGTTGACACAACTGGAATACCAAGCGAAGCACGTACAACTATGACACATCCCTTTTGTGTATGACTAATGAAGACATGTCCTACATAAGACTACTTAATTCATATCTATCAGCGTCTTAGCACTATTAAGGTTTGTTTTAAATCGTTTCACCAGGCTGCTGGGCCAAATATGTCTTTTGGTAAATTGATGATAAACTGACAATAAAATATGTCATCTCCAGTAAACTATAATTGCCTCATTTATATGCAAATGAGCTCTGTATACGTGTTCACGTGGTTATTGGGAGTCTGGTAAATATGTAAATAGAAGTGCACTACTGACATCATCATTTATCATCATCTTCTGAATACCTGTTGTACATGACCATGTGTGAACTTGTATTGTTAAGATAAACCATCTACATGAACTAAGAAAAGAAAACGTAGGAAGGTTTTTATTTGCAGTATGCATGTCCAGGACAGGACTTTACGCATCAGAACATTGATCGTACTTATCTGTTTTACCGCTTTCTCTCCATATGCCGTGACTGCATTGCGGGTGTGAGGAATTACTGTTGGTAGATGGGATAGATCAGGGGTTCTCAAACTATTTTGCTCTGGGACCCCATCTGACAAAAAAAAATTTTACACGACCCCAAGCAAGTTACTGCCAAACATTGCCCCTATATATTTTCACCAAGACATCAGATTGGGTCCATTTTAAACAGTGGAAGTATATGTTTTGTACCAAACNTGGGTGGGCTTATGTCTGCTGGGTGGGCTTATGTGGAGCTGGGCGGGGTTATGTCTGCTGGGTGGGCTTATGTCTGCTGGGCGGACTTATGTCTGCTGGGTGGGCTTATGTCTGCTGGGTGGGCTTATGTGGAGCTGGGCGGGCTTATGTGGAGCTGGGCGGGGTTATGTGGAGCTGGGCGGGGTTATGTCTGCTGGGTGGGCTTATGTGGAGCCAGGGCAGGACTTTGGCAGAGCTAGAGGTGGGTCTTTTGTGTACCTCCCAAGTGTTGGTCGGAGCTTCACAAAATGGGTGTTATCTTGACCAAATTTGGTAATATTGGGGGCGGATCAGGGAGGGTGGAGCCTGGGGTTTACATTGTTCTTCTTCGCATGCAGGGAATATATATATATATATATACAGTATATATAACGGTGACATCACATATAAGAGAGCCGCTGAGCCGCTCCCGCTATACTCACATGAACCTGTTGCCGTCGTCTTTGGGGAGACACACGCCCTGGTTCTCGCACGGGTTGCTGGAGCACACGTTCAGGGAGATCTCACAGTTTTTCCCCTGTAAAACAAAAAAACACGATCAATATATCATGAAAACAGCGCAGAGCAACGCATAGAGTTATGTGGAGTATAACCTGAAGACACACGTATGACAACGCAAGCGACGACAACACCCATTGTCCGCAATATGGGGCCACATGCACAGATACTGACCAGCGTTACTGTTACACTGTTATTACACTTGGGCTGGAAACCTCATCTCTCAACTCTAATACTGATTGCAACTAATGACATTGACCTCCCCTGCAATTCCACATGGTTTTACCCACTTTATGCTCGTAAGTCTGGATCTGGTCCTATGTGTAGAACTGGGCAAGTCCTGAGAAATAATGGCGATCGAGATTTGGTTTTTGTTATTGACTTGCATGCACCTTTGCACCACTGAGGGTATTGTATTTTCGGTGGGTATGAAGCATGTGATCTTGCGCTCGTGTCTTGTCTTTATGCGGCCTTTATGTGTGCGCGCGGCGGCTGGGTCGCAGCTGCATACGTGAAACCATTAAGCCTGGTAAAGCAATAGGCAGGAGCGCGGCGCAGGGTGCAGGTCTGTAATAGGTGTTACACAAGAGCTGCTTTTAAAAGCCCCACTCCAGGATAGCGCAATGTACAAAGGATTCCCGGCTCTTAATGCTCCCTGTGACATCTCCTCTTCTCCCCCCGGAGATGGATAAAGTGCAGTTTATTATTTTTACTTTCTGCAGAAAGAGGACGAGAAGCGACGAATCCCAACGCGCGGCGCAGCCTCTGATTGTGCGTCTGTATAGTCTGTATAGTAATCAGCCGCTTTTGTCGAGGAGACAATTTTCATTTTCGGGGACAATTAAATGTTTTCATCAAATACCTAATATGCTCCTGTTACTGCACGTGTAGTTTGGCGCCATGGGGAAGGGCCGGTGTATGGTTTGACGCTATAGTGGGGCGTAAAAGGGGCTATTACTATAATGCAATAATAATAATGTGACACCGCAGTCTGCTCCCTCTGTAATATATATATACATAGATAGTGACAGCAGATAAGACCAGACTTTATGTACTATTACCTTACCCACAACTTACGAGTGGGTAAAACCATGATGAATTGCAGGGGGGGCAAAATGAATGTCAGTGTGTGCATGCAGGGAGAATACTTTATTGTTGCATGTTGCACACAGATACTGACCAGCGTTACTGTTACACTGTTATTACACTTGGGCTGGAA
>JABWIB010004872.1:22423-37567 GCA_016617825.1 Platyplectrum ornatum
TCTGGAGAATGTGAACTCAAATCTGATTGGTTGCTATGGGCAACATCCCCACTTTTCAATCTCACTGCAATCTCACTGCTTAGTAAATATACCCCAATATCCTGTCAAATATGTCCCGTCACAATGGTTCAGAGTGGGTTTCAATTAGATGAGACAGATCCAATGGAGGAACAAAAAAGTTTGGAAAAGCTCAGAACCTCAACCTCAGCCTAATACATATAGTCCTTTCACTCTAATTAATAACGTAATAAACAAACATAAGAAGAATCTTTAAGACTAATATATATTGTGTAATAAACAATGAAACAAAGCAGGAAATAACTAATAGCATTGGGCTTTCGTTTATCGGAAAATCCCCTCCTTGGGGCTGTATTGCACTTTCGATGATGGGTTTTTTAGTCTGATAATGAGATTTATTGAAGGGTGAATCTGGCCGGTTGTAGCACTGATTATCTGCATTTATATTATTATCATAACATGAACCAGATTGCAAGTATATTATGTTCCCAGAGACATGTTTTCACCTTCACTATGTTTGATTAATGTCTGATTTCTGAGTAATCCCCCACGTGTTTACAGGATTCATTGGTGAACAGTTGTGTTTGTCTGGAATAATGAGACTCAACATAGGCGCGAAATAATTATTTTATTTCCTCTGAGGAACTTCCTAAGAATAGTGACACATAATTCCGTCCACAGACTGGAAAACATTGGTGGCAATTATAGAACTCAGCGTGAGACATCAACTCTGTGGAACAAATTGAGTGGCAAATGGTTAAACATGGCGTGTCTGGGATCTCCAGAATTAGGGTAAACAGCTCAGTCTGAAACGTATCAAAGAACTGAACGTTTATTCTTTGTTCTTCTTTCTGTCAGAGGACTTGTTTCTTTGTGTTTAATACATATTCCGACGTCTTTACACATGTGTAATTGTAGCTGAAGACATGTACCCCAGCGAGAAGGTTGGCCTCGAGCGAGGGAAGGAGCCACGAGGTGTATAATTATGATGGGTTGCAGATACCGAGACCTTTCTAAACAGATAATTGGAACGTCGGCTCCCAATTCTCTCGCAGTGGTGGGGAAGCATATGGTTTGGTGAACGATTCTGAGCAATTAATTAGTACCTGAGGAAATATACTTTTTAAGATGAGGAAATCAATTATCCTTGGTTTAATAATTGGCCACGGTTTTATCTCAGTAGGATAAACTTGGCAGGACAGATTATTCTAGGAAGCCACGTTTCACATGTGATTACTAAACAGAGAAATAGCTATAAAAAAAACATCTGTGGTCTTATGGAGAGTTTGAGATTGCAACTGTAGACCTTAGAAAACCCATGCCGGATAGAGAGTGCAGTATGAGGAATGAGTATACATTTCTTTTCCTTATTCTAAAGAAATCTCAATTGGCTTCCTATAGGTAGTGTTTAATTATAATAAGCATTTTAAATGTAAGATATATATATATATATATATATATATATATATATATATGTGTGTGTGTGTGTGTGTGTATGTGTATGTGTATGTGTGAATGTCTGCAAATACTAATTTTTTCCCTGTTTGGAGGTTTGTGTGTATTTGTTAATGCCTCTGTGTCATCAATCATGAATAATCTATTAAGGAGGAATATGTGTCCCCAAGGATATATGAATGTGTACATCACTTGATTGGACAGAATGAATATGTCGACATTTATACAATCACCATTTTGTGGGTCGTATAAGGGTCATTCCTTGTCTGACAGCTGTACCCAGTGACATTTGTCAGTTGTATTCGAAGGGTCGATTTCTAAAAGGCAGGATTCAGGGGCAGTGTATATAGTGTATATATATATATATATATATATATATATATATATATATATATACCGGGGTTTCTGACTGTCCTGGGCATTTCCAGGAAACTCCAGAATTGGCTAATCTCCCAGTACCTGGATTGGGGCAGTGATCAAACACAAATTACTGCCTGGAGCCCTGACTATGGAGCCATTATTTTGGATGGGCAGGACTTGATGATGTCAAGTCGCAGCTATCCATAGCAAAATGACTTCACAAAGTAGTTTCTTAGCTCAACTTTAATTTACAGATAAAGCTTTGCAGTATGTGGGTGTTTCCCTCAAGAGTGGGCAAAACCATGTTGAATTGCAGGGGAGTTAAATTTCATTAGTAGCAAAAAAGTTGAGTTGAGAGATGATGTTTCCAGCCCAAGTGTAATAACAGTGTAACAGTAACGCTGGTCAGTATCTGTGTGCAAAATGCAAAAATAAAGTATTCTCCCTGCATGCAAACACTGACATTCATTATACCCCCCCTGCAATTCATCATGGTTTTACCCACTCTTGAGTAAGTTGTGAGTAAGTCAACAGTACCTAAAGTCTGAATCTGGTCCATTGCTACCATGGCATTGCTCTGGGCTTTCTTTCACTTGTTTTGGCTTTACGCACTAACTCTATTGCGTTCACATAATAATACCAGTTGCAGTGTTGGTATTTATAAATGCAATACCAATTATATTAGTGTATTTCTTTTAAAATATCCATTTACATATATAGTTTGTAATAAGTCACATACTAAAGGTTTCCTTTTTATTTATTTCCATAGCGATTAATTACTCCACTTGTTTGTAAACTTTGAGCTCATTAAGCGGTGTAAAGTTTACGTAAACAGTTTAGCGACCCACCAACACGGAAATACCGCGGCTGATATTTCAAGTTACATTTGCAATGGAGCCGTTTTGAAACATCTCCACAGCAATAAAAGATAATTATGCTCACAAATTACTGAAAATTGAAGTGTGGCACCAAATTATCAAGGGATCAATTACAATCACTGAAATATTTTAACACGGTCTAGGGAATTGTATACCATAGTAGCATATCCTGCCACTAAATGCAATCTCATTCATCTGGGAGGAACACAAAATCAATGCTGTAGAGGGAGAAAATGCTACTGTTTAAATGGCTCAATAATTCCATGATAAACCTTTTGCCCGATCCCTGAAGGCCAAAGAGAATAACATAAACAAAAAACATAACACACGTCTGATTAGGGGCCTTATTCACTATACTGTGGGAATAAAAAAGTGCAGATTCTTTAGTATGTAATATTAAAGCACAGATGGCTCAGGGGGTAGCATTGATGCCACACAGCGCTAAAATGGCAAGTTCGATTCATCAGACAGGACCTTACCTGTATGTTCTCTCTGTGTCTCTGTGGGTTTCCTCCGGGTGCTCCGGGTTTCCTGTCACATACCGGTAGGTTCATTGACTAAGTCAGTGCTAGTCTATTTGTAATTGCACCTATGTATCAACCTCCTATACAATGTAAGCCTATGGGCAGGAGCCCCTTCCCCACCAATTCTGTCTGATACAAATTATAAAGTATGACGTGATCCATTTATCGAGCAGTCTGGGTGCACTATACAATATCTCTGCTATAAGGACTGAAACTTGGAAGTTTGTGGATAGACATTAATGGATTATAATGGTTTCAGTCACTATGGCAACAATTCTGCCCAATTATTTATTATTAATAAAATTATTAAAACATGGATAATAAAATAAAACAGACTTCCTTTCCTTATCTTTCGTGTCACTTAAGTGCCAGGAGTTTGCTACGTCACTCTCACATACTACACCCGGTTATAGAGCTTGTGAAAAATAATGTAATAGTTTAATCATAATTTAATCCATTATCATTGTTCCCTCTCAATTCCAGGCATGACCTGCCAAGCACGGACATCGTACACTGAGGATGAAGTCCTCTGGGGCCACCGATTTTTCCCTGTTATATCTCTTGAAGAAGGATTCTTTAAAGTTGACTACTCCCAGTTCCATGCAACCTTCGAAGTCCCGACTGCACCTTATAGCGTTAAGGAACAAGAAGAAATGCTTCTTATATCTTCGCCATTAATAGCACCAGCAGTAAGTAACAGCAAAGACAAAAACAGTTCTGTCGATACTCTGGATAGTCTCGATGACATTAGTACAAAAATGCCTCCTAAACTTCAGAAAATGACCGGCAGAGAGGACCTGCCCAGAAAACTGCTCAGAATGAGCTCCACCACGTCCGAGAAGGCCTACAGCATGGGTGACTTACCCATGAAACTGCAACGAATAAGTTCGGTTCCAGGAAACTCGGAAGAGAAACTGGTCATAAGAACGACAAAGATGATATCTGATCCAATGAGCCAGTCAGTAGCAGATTTACCACCAAAGCTTCAAAGATTGTCCGGTGGGGGCAGAATGGATGGCAACCTACCACCCAAATTGCGCAAAATGAATTCAGACAGATTTACATAACACAAACATTTAGGCATTAATCAAAGTACGGATTAGGAAAAAAATCCAATGGAACGCGGTTCCCATGAAACACAAAAGACTGTATTTCTTTTGTAGGAAAGCCATACTGGCAACAGTTTTAATGCTGGTGGTAATCAAGACTGTACTGTATATATATAGTGCTTTGATAAAGAGACCTAACATCATGTTTTTACGGTCTTTCTAGAACTAAAGTAATACTAATTGGCATGTAGTATCACATCGAGCATGCAATAATAGTGGGCATATTTTGCATATAGTTTTATGGCATGATTCTTTCTTTATATTGTATAATCAAAAAAAATTAAAGGGGCATTATTCTTCCCCATATTTTTTAAAAAATAGTAAATCTATAAGAGTGGTTAACTATAAGGGCAACGTTTTACTAAGGATTATTTATTATTTGGATAGAGACTGTAAATATACGTCCATGTAAGTAAGTTCCAAGCATGTATTAGTTCTTTAAACTGAAATTCTAATAATATTGTTACTTTATTTTTGCTGACTTTTATTTACACGGGTGTAATTATAAATATGCTTAAATCATTTATTCTTATATTATTTCTTTATTTTTTTTTCAATTGCAATATGCTCCAGGATCATTTTTCTTTTTTACCCGAACAATGCTTCATCTGTCACTTCTTCATCTTTGCAGAAGTATTTAAAATCTTGAGTCAGATAAATTCTTTAAAACAAATAACCAAATGTTCTATTGATAAGGTAATGATTATTTTAAAATGACAATAAATTTGAACAATGTCTTTCACTATGGGGCTGATCCTGAATTTGAGAGTGTAAACATAAAAACCATGTTTCAGGGGGACAGATTTACAATTGAGAGATGATGTTTCCTAGTTTATCTCTCAATTACTTACAGATGTGACACTTTCTCAAAAATACTGCTATGGCACTGGATTTATCCCCAAAGCATGCTAATATGTTTTCTCACCATGCTGTCAGTAACTCTGAAAAGTTGCAATTTCAACAGTAACAGCTAGGTGGCGTATCAATGCAAATGATAACCATTGTCAATGGTAGAACAACTTGTGTGCTGTTATGTACAGTATGACTTGAATTGTTTCAAAATCTACATGTTGCAGAGCCAGCCATGCATACTGTACCTCAACATGTGATTATTTTAGAAATGTTCTAAAGGGTCACATCTGTATATAATATACTTAAAATATACTTATTTTACATGTTATATGGCATACTTGAGATTTATGTCAGAGCTATCCTTGTAATTTCTTTTAATACATTTGCACTCTCCAACCCTTGATCAGCTATATATATATATATATATATATATATATATATATGCGCAAATTGTAAAGGGCTATCCGAAATAACCTTAAAAAATTATATATTTATTTCCTTTATTTGACATGTTTGATCAGAATGAATTTATATTTTTTCTCAGTAACAAATACTATTATTTAAAAAATATATATTTATATATCAGAAGGTAGGTAATATGGATTACAACTGGATTTACTTTTAAACAGCAAAGTTAAGTTTCTGTATTAGTTAGAATTTCTGCTTAAATGATGTTTCCTAGCGTTTCTGTTTCTCCAGGACTAAATTTCACTTTTAAAATACATGTTTAATTTGTCAGCAAAAAGAGTTTTACCACTAAAAATACTTCTTTGCCACACACACACACACACATATATATATATATATATATATATATATATATATATATATTTGTTACTATCAAATATAATGTCGAAATCTAGAAATTTTTAATTATGTTCAGTTCTAGTTATAATGTTTAGATACATATTTAACATCATTTTTTTTGCCAGTTTGATTGAAATGTTATTTATCTATTATAGTGTTTGATTAACATAGATGCAGAATGTTATATATTTTAACTGATAAACTGTGCCCTTAAAAATTCTTGGGCTATCAAAGCCATAAAACATTTTATAAAAACAACAATATTTATTGTCTGTAATAAAAAAAATTAATAAAATGTTTTATTTGGAATTTACAGACATATTTATTAATTAAAGTCTTCTAATTTAATTTAACTGTGTGTGAGATTTGACATATTCTAGAAGAGACTATTTGAGATAGCGATAAATACTATAATTATTTCTAACATAATTTAAGAAAACATAATTTTATTATATTATTAAGTATATTTTTTATTATTTTTATTATTAAGTATATTACACTTAGGGTTTATTAAATATTTTTAAATATTATGGTGTTATAATTAGAAGTGACCAATAACATAATTAATGTTGACGGTTTGGTGTATAATAAATATATGACAAATACCAACATTTAAAGAAACACAACATGTAAAAAGCTTCTAAAATTTTATAAGACTGCTAACTGCAAAGTTAATTGGCACAAAAAATAGGGACAAGAAAAAGGAACACAGTAAAATACTTCCAAATGTGCAGATTTTTGAGTGACAGGATAAGATTCAGACTACCGCAGGTCCTCAGTTTGGATACTCGCAACCCAAACTTGCGGCTGTAATAATAAGGTAACTGTATTATGAAGATTTCCCTAGAGACAGGAAAATAGACAGATAGAGACACATAGAAATTACCCATTGGTAGACCTCTACCTTAAGATGGCGGAAATGATGGCGGAATGGAAACCAGGATAATAAGTGAGGGCTGAAATCCAGCCATTACTGTACAGTTACTATCCCTTCCTATGTCCTCGGTACACATGCAGCCCACCTACCCTGCCACCATATGCAAGACCCTTATGAAGGTGTGGATCTTATGCATCCAGCTCCGTAGAGGTTTGGAAGGGTGCGGAAAATGAAGCATTGTTGTAGATCTATATCAGACCACAGTTCATCATTTAGGTCCCGATTCAGACCAAAGCAAAATCAGAATTTGGTGAACCAAATGCTGATTTTGCTTATCTAAGAGTTCTTAAGTGGATTCCACTCCCTGTGAAAGAACACCACTCCTCCCATATGGGGGAAAAAACACTGCCAGCACCATACCTTAAATCTTCTGCACCACTTTTGCTGAAATTCAAGTCTCTGCGGGAGTCAGGATTGACCGCCCTTAGTTTAGTATACAATTACCTTTCCCTGCTCCCCTTGCATAAGCACACACCCCTATCACCTCCCAGGTAAATTATGTAGGTTACGCACATGCACTCCATTTTGTTGGCAATACCCAAACCAAAATGCGGAAAACTACACGTTTTCTTCAGTTTGGATCTTGCCCTTAGTCCTGTTCATCACATCGGTCCTATAGTGAGATAGTTAGAGGTATTTTAAGATATGGGAAAGGCATTTTGCTGGTTCTTAGGTTAGTATGTTGTCTCCACGAAAAGCACCAGCAAGGGGCACCAGCAAACATGACAATGCCCCAGAGAATACCTGGTGACATGTATGGTTATAAAATAACTCTACCCAAGACAGAAAACATAGATTTCATTTATCTGTAATGTATTTCTATTAAAAGCAAAAGACTATTGACTTTGGATGTGACATGCATGCTCTGTAGACTTCTAACACAAANTGTTGGTCTAAGTGGACTTCTTTTTATTTTTTGTGTTTCACACTTACTCTTCTCAACTTGTTGGTGCCAGGACAATCCTAGTATTTCAAGACTAAAGTGTTTTCAGGATGGAGAGGGTCTTTACCCTCTGCTTTGGGTACTGCCCTCTGATTCGGGTGGGCAGGGCCATTTCCCACTGATTTGGCTCTGATTCGGGTGGGCAGGGCCATTTCCCACTGATTTGGGCCACCTCTCGCATATATCTTTTGTGGTCACCTCAGCTGTGAATTACTGTTGCTGCATAAATTGTAGAAAAGTTGGGAAAAGTCACAATGCAGTTGTGCTTCGGTTACTAAATTATGTGACTGCGCCATTATCTGTGTGATATGGTCACACCTTTAGTCAGGACTACCCCTTTATAGNAACATAGTAATATAGATGATGAGACAAAAGTTCAACCCATTTGGATCTCCTGCAATCTGTATCTTATAATTTAAGTTGGTCAGGTTAAATCCACTACTATCTTCTTTAGTCAAATCCTTTCTTAAACAAACTGCATAATACATTCAAGATTTTATCTATATATTCAGTCATTATGGAACCACTACACAATTACTNTATATGACGGGACTCTTTTAAGGGATGTAATAAATTATTACAAAGAAATAATACTACACTTTAAAGGTTCATTTTGATTAAGGCAGTAGTCTCTTCTAAACAAACATGTTATCAAATGGCTAGTTTTACATCATATTTGTCTGCTTCTAATNGCACCTTTGTTATGTAATGTAGAAGAGAAATATCCCACTTGCGGCTGTGAACATGCGCGAAATATGCTGATTTGTATGCGCAAAACAGCAGACACAAAGATTTTGCTGCTTGTCGGCACATGTCCCCTTCAGTTACAGCACTGGAACAGACTCCCGATATTTAGGGGGCCGAAAACACACAAATGCGGGACTTTCACATTGAAATTGAGACAGTTGGGAGGTATGTGGAGGTCTGGATTTCTGCTGCCACCCAATTGGATCCAATATAATCATTATAGATGNCAAAACTGTACAGAGGGAGTCTCCGGTCACTCCCCGTCTCCTGCTGTAATCAGATAATAAGTTATACTTCTAAATGAACAACTTGATATATTTACAGAATCCATTTTACAGCACAAACATATAAATGTACAAAATTTTCAGCAGGGGAAAGAGATCTATAGAGACGGTAGTCAAAGATCTCGGGAACTCAGGAACAAGACATGTGAAATATTATTTTATCCTTACTATGTAGGTGTAATTTCATTATCTATTTTGTGTTCATCATTTCACACAATTCTACATGAAGTTGAATATATCAGAACAGAATAATAATGTCTGTGCACATTTTCTATGTTATACATGCCTGTTGTTTAAAGTTACGGGTTAATTGATTAGGAGGCATGATATCCTAATTCTGTTCAAGTAGACGACGGTATCAGTGGGTATTTTGTTTGAAGGCATTGGATCAGAAATCCTGATCTGTTCTGAATATTTTCCGTGCACAAAATGGAAAAATGCTACAGACCATGTAAATCCTAACAGTGGAAGACATAAAAAGTGTGGTTGTGTTCATTCTCTAATGTGTTATTCATTAATTTGTGTAAATGAATTTCTTTTAAAGCAGCAGCATAAACACCTGTCACACAATTGAACCATATTTTCTTGTAACTAGGCCATGATGTTTTTTTTGTTGCTTATATTATACATGTGCAATGACCAGTTGTAACCTTAGAAGCAACAAGAGGCCAAATATGTTTACTTGATTAAAAGATGCTACTGTTACCTAGCACTAAATAAATGATCTGTATTCAGAATCTCTTTTGTGTTCTGTTGATTATGCTTTCACCTAGTGGGAACCTCACAATATGCTGTTTATTTGACTTGTGACTCAATATAGAGGGAAGGTTCACTTACAGTACTTTGATTTTTCTGTAGGTTTCTTATAGAAAATATATATTGTTAAAATTATTTTTGTAGCGGAATATACTAAGCACACTGCCCCGGATTCAATGGCGGACCTATCACTCCCGGTGCCTCTAGCTAAGTCAGAGACAACTCAGTTGGCAGTGCATCTAGCTATCTATCAACTATCATACATCTAAGAATAGATAAATATTCACAGCACCCTCCAACACAGCATAAAGATTAGTTATCCCTATAAGTATAGNCCCTTGGACTTGCATGACTTTGACTCCTGCATTTTATCCAATTTACAAACACATCTTGCAGCAATCGGGTGTAGTGTTTACTATGTGTATGTGCCAGACAGATGTTACAAAAGCATCTCCATTCACATTACAGAGTANTTTCCATTCACGGAAGATCCATGAACAGGGGGTGGTGCGACAGTGGTATAGTCCCTTGTATGACTTTGATTCCTGCATTTGAACCAATTTACAAACACAGCTAGCGCCAATCGCAATTCACAGAAGATCGAAGAATATGGGGTGGTGTATCAGCCACATTTTCCTATATACATACATAGATACAGCCAATAGCAACATTTCAGCTGAATATATTGCAATATACTTGGTATGCTGACTGTAATTTATATGGATGGAGTAGTATGCCTGAAAGGTTGATGTTAGGCAGNGTGGAGGGGATGGTTAGGGTTAGGCAGCGCAAAATGGATATAATAAATAATAAAAAAAAGTTTTTTGGAGCACAATTATCTTATTAAACACAATTTTATTATGTTGTAAAAATAATTGTTATCATGTAATATCTAGATAAATGTCTCTTCTACTGACTATCATTTAAATATATTTTAAAATAAAGCGTAATATTTTTATTTACATCTAGCAAAGTGAAGACTTTCTGTATTTCTTTTAAACTTTTCTTTTTTGGGTTTTTAATTTAGATTTTTTTCTAAATGTGGGACAATTTGTCTTTATCCAAATTGACCTTATTTTAATGTATTACTTTGAAAATACGACACTGAATAAAAGATTTTACGTAAAGATTACCATCGCTTTTGATGGCACAAATAGCCATAATTATTGTGGAATGTAATTTCAGATATTAAATAATAACACCTGATGTACAGTGTGCGGTGCATAATATTATATCTCAATAAAGTTTTTTTTAACTTTCTATGTTTGCTATGTCTTTGTTAGAAAAAGTGACTTCATTTATTTTTAGAACTTTAAATACTTAAAATTCGGGGACGGGTGGAGTAACACAGCCAATATAAAGTAAGTAGTCTTATCAAGTCAATGCAGACCCATTTTCAGACAACCTTTGCAGTATGAAAATCATGATGAACGTCGCTACTGTATGAAACCATTAAATAATTAAAATTAAGTTTTACCTTACTTAAAAATTGTGCCACTAAATTTATGGAAATGTTGTTAGTGTGGATTAACTATAAACTGACAAAATGTATGCCAAGGGGTGTCACTTACTAGGAGTATGAAAGAGTCACATGCGCAGAGCTTGATTATCAAAGACTGTGAAGCATTCTTCTGCGAATTAACATTGACTTCTAATAAAGGATTAATGAGAATTAACTAATTCTTAAAGGATCTTAAAGGATATACATTTCTATAATACAGCACTATACATATCAACATATCAAGTCTTGCAATTGACTTGCCTTACCTCTAGGGGTAAGCTGATTGGTGACCTCCCAATGACACTTAAGCCAAAGTTTAGTAAAGACACAGGCAAACTGCTAGTATATCCAGTGTATCTATCTAATGTAATAAAGTGTTCATATAGCACAAACAACTGTATGAATATTAAGGACCGAATGCAGGTTTTCGGGTGATAAAGTACGCTGCCATGGATCCTTTAGTGTACACAATGATGTTTCACACACTAGGAGCTCCATCCGCAGGGTCGGACCTGCCTCCCCATCTACCTAATTTATGATACATGGAGTGTAGAGAGTGAAGTGATAGGGGAGTTCACTCAGTCCTCACATAGACCAGGATCCGTTCTATATACATATTACATATATAAGTATTATAACATGTTAAGGTTACATACTGCAGAATATATGTGATACCTGGCCATCCCGATTGAAATAGAATTTGATCCCCCGGCTGGCAAAGTAATTCTAAAAAGGCATGGAATTATAACCATAATATTATAAGTCCATTCGCTATAGCAGTCTGAGTAATAATGTTGTGATCCTTCACATAATTTCATGTCAAGCCATGATTCTAACCAGGAAATCTATCAACTGAAGATTCTCAGAAACGTACAACAGACTAGAATGGATCTACAGTATAGAGAAGAGACGAATAAATGAAATTGCTGGTAAAATCAGAAGCTTTACATTTTATGGAAGACTTAATGGAAACAATAAAAACATAGCTGGAGTGAAGAAAGAAAGCCTTCATTAAATTGACTTTTAGACATTTACAAGTCAACCTTGAGAGACTGCAGACTCGTTATTGGCAGCAGTTGATTGTGAAAAACAAAACTCTAAATAAACTTAGTGCCTTTGACTTTCAGTGTCTGTTGACAGTAGTAGAGAAAAAAGATTACGAAATGTTTTTTTTAATACATTCCCCGAAAAAAATAAACATAAAAATTTGCACAAAAAGGCTTTCAATCCTTTCCCGTTAAAGCATCTACTGCAAACAGATTCATTTATCTTATATATATCTGCTCGGACTTCGATTCTAATGGTAAAAGGATTTACTTTCTATACAGAGATTTGTCTTATTATTGAAGATAAAAATAGTTATGAAGGGGAGAAGTTAAGTGGCTGGATACACAAAGCAGGTGGGAGAGTGGATGGGTGACACACACACACACACAAGTAAGCTCTATTTACTGTATAGGTCAGTTGTATACACTATGGGGTATATTTACTAAGCAGGGAATTTGCTGGGGAATTGAAAAGTGGGGAAGTTGCCCATAGCAACCAATCAGATCCGAGCTCTCAATTTCATTTTACATACAGGAGAATGTAAGCTCGAATCTGATTGGTTGCTATGGGCAACTTCCCCACTTTTCAATTCCCCAGCAAATTCCCTGCTTAGTAAATATACCCCTATGATTTGCATAGCAATTTTTTCTCTCTGTATAGTTAAGCGGTAACTTGTTTGCTCTCTGTTTTGAGTGTATATAGGTCTCCGGTGTGTTTTGTGAGTTGTGGGGTCACCAAATTATTTTCTTTATAGTGTATGTAATGGACATTTTCGGAGCAATTTTTAGGGGCTCATACTGGCAAAAAGGTACTGTTGGTGCTGGCCCGACATCCATCACAAACTATCATGGGTCTTCTCTGCAGAATTACAATCACAAAGGAGCATCAGCCTACAGCCAGCAGCAGAACAGTCAGTGATGTCAGAACGTTTCGGCACCAAGATGTCCATCAAAGCATCAGCCAGAGTCTTCCAGCCAATCATCGGAGAGAAAGGGGCGCTCTATGTTGCCTCTAGAACCCTGTAGAATGTGTCATGGAGAGCAAACAAAGGACTCAAAGGGTAAATTAGGGTAACATAACGACCTATGTAAGGTATTAGGCAATTCGTCTAAATATATTTGGTAATTACAACTGATATATATATATCTCAAAAATTCAAAAATCATCAGGAACTGCAAAACATTGTGGATATGCAAATGTGTATTTACACGTAAGAGGCAATTATTAACAGTTAAATAAAAGACACCTTTATGTTATTGAAAATATTGCAGGAGATTTGGGGAAATCATTGAAATTTATAAGATAGATAGATATGAGATAGATAGATAGATAGATAGATAGATAGATAGATAGATAGATATAAACCTCAGACCTCAGAAATAATTCTCTTCTAATTCAGAAAATGTAAGAGCAGAACTAGGGCTCTATGGTCACTCGGAAATGTCTTTCAACCTTAACGCTTTGAGCTTGAGTTGCCTTGCAGCCTTAGGGGATAGCAGTCATCATTACTGTATTAAAACAAGTCAGCAGACAGTTTATCTGAGAAACAAATGGCTTCTCCATTCTCTGTAAAAAGCAGGTAAGATATTTTAAGAGTAAACTCAGATGACATTGCTTGCTCCGTGCCTCCGTTGTAAGGCTGTTAATTAGAGTGAAGTCAAATAGCCTTTTTATGGCTGTGTAATATGAATTCACACACACACAATCACACTCTGAGCTGGAGTATGGGGGACGACACGTTTTGGAGTCCAGCTGCATTTAATAGACAGTCAATGAAATCTAGAAAATGATGACATTGTTATTAGAATTCAAGTTGAGCCATTTGCATGTTGTCAAGTCCGAATGAATTTTTAAAAGCCTGTCCATTTATTTTTCAATATTACAGGGAGCTGCATAAACCATCATTAGCTGAGGGACGAGAAGAAGAGACATGTGTAAGCTTTGATCATAGATTTTTATCCTTAATATGGTAAATGATTGAAATTGTGCAAGCCTTCAGAAGAGCCCTTGTTCCAGGGATTGTACTATGGTACTGGATGCGATTGCTCCACCCAGGTCTGTGATTATATTACAGTCACTTTTGCTGGAGGAATAAACTGTGTTTTTGGTGTGTATATCTAACAATTGATGGAGAATGCTGACTAGAACTATTTTCATAATAACGTCTATTAGCTTACACTGTTCCATTAGCAGTACACTACTCCTGTGCAACAATTCTGATGTAGAAAAGCTTCAGTATATTTTATGGTTATTGCACTGAGCCATAGAGGATATTGTTCAGTATGCACCAGATCCAGATTTACGAGCGAGTGGGTAAAAGCGTTACTGTTACACTGTTATTAGACTAGGGCTAGGAAACATCATCTCTCAACTCTAATACTGTTTTGCAACACATTTAACTCTCCTGTAGTTCAACATGGCTTTGCCCACTCGCTCATAAGTCTGGAATCAATCCTATGTGTAGTTTCAAGTATTCCAAGTGAAAGTTGATTGCTCCAAAATATAGAAGTAAATACATAAAAACATGCTGATACACCAAAACAAACAAATAAAGAATGTACAGATACATAAATACATAGAGGTCACAGACAAGGCACGAGATTGGTCAGTCCCAGTAAATAGTAACATAGTAACATAGTAACATAGTAGTTGAGGTTGAAAAAAGACCTCAGTCCATCAAGTTCAACCTATGGGATCTCCTGCGATCCTAAATTTTATAATTGAAATTAATCCAGTTTAAATATACAAGAGCTCCCTCCTGATTTAGATACTAAATAACTTACCAGTCATAACCCTGAATACCCTTTACCTCTAAAAATTTGTCTAACCCCCTCTTGAATTCATCTATTGATTTTGCCATCACAACCTTCTCAGGCAATAAATTCCATATCCTCACTGCCCTTACTGTAAAGAAGCCTTTCCTCTG
>JABWIB010004874.1:0-30382 GCA_016617825.1 Platyplectrum ornatum
CGTCGTCCATTGTCCAGCAGGGTCCGTCGTCCATTGCCCAGCAGGGTCTGTCGTCCATTGTCCAGCAGGGTCCGTCGTCCATTGTCCAGTAGGGTCCATCGTCCATTGTCCAGCAGGGTCCATTGTCCAGCATGGTCTGTTGGGTAATGAGCGTCTGTGTAATTAATGGCTAAGTTGTCGGCATAGTAATAAACACTAACTGTCAACTGTGTGTTTTTCAAAAGCATCATAATATTTTTGGACTGTAGAATGCATCTGGCAATTAAATGTTGTATGAGGTTGTATGAGGTTTAAAAATACGATATAATCCTTTTAATTATGTCACCGTGTTGTAAGTATGTTACCATCCCCAAGCAAAGCTAAACAAATTGATTTAAAAGAAGATTACAGTCAGCTTATCAATGATCGACAATAGTGTTCCTCGCTGATTGCCAGCTATTAAATTATTAATTTTGCTCTCCAAACACTTTAGTCGCCACATCACATATGTTCCTGACAGTGCAATTGTCTGGGGTAGCAGAATAAATAACTTAAGCCCACGCAACAAGAAACAATATGGCTCAGACTGGCGGGAGATGAAGTTTTGTAACGGCTTATCCACATGTGGCTGTCTGCCCCTAATATGCAGTCTTAGGAAATCCACTGTTGAATAGAGCTATATCAGATATATTCGTGTTTGGAAAGAGACATTAGAATTGCTGAATAATGCCCGTTTCTCGCCAGTACACATTAACTATTTTACAGCATTGATTTTGTCATTAACATGCGCTATATATTCTTGTAAGCACAGAAGCTATAAAGCATACAATTGATGTAATACGTAGATCTGAAGGATTCTTGTGGTCAATGCTCTGAGTACCACAAAGCATTCCACTTATATATTGAACAGCACATAAGAGCTGGGAGAGAACACACAGGCTATTAATATTGTATAGTGGAATCCTAGTCAAAGGCAACACTCTTCCAGAGGTATAGCAACATGTAGCCTGCACTAACTCTCTTGTATATTGCTACCAAAGGTCCAGTAAATCTGTTTCACATGGTTGTTAAATCAAAGTAAAGACTATCATTATTCTTAGGAATAAGAGTTTCAAGTTGTGAGTTATTTATTATTGACAGGATCTGTTTTACACTCNACCACTATTTACAAAATCTAGCAGCAACTCGTGTAATTCTGCATCCATTCAAAGGGTTACTAAATCTAACATACACCTATACATAACATTTACAGGCAATATGGAAGTTCCATACAGGTATTGTGGTTCTCCGGTCTGGTGTCTGACTCAGTAGCATTAGAGGTCAGTTGTAACAGCTGCAAAAAGACTAGAAGAGGTCCGCGAGAAACCATGGATGATAATGTTCCTGTGCCTTAAATCCTGTGCCTTAAATCTCCCACAACCTTTCCTTACCCTGACCCTCATTCTCCCATAGTTTTTTTCTAACACAGTAGCTTAAACCTTAATTCACCCTTATAGCAGNCTAACCCTAACCTGTGCCCCAGACTATGCCTAACCCCCATCTCCCGCAGTCTAACCCTAACACACAAGCTTAATCCTAACTTTCCCAATATAACAGCCTAAGTCTAACCTCAAAAGCCTAACCCTACATCTCCCACAGCATAATTCTAACACATTAGCTTAACCCTAGACTTCTCCATATAACAGTCTAACCTTCCCCTTCAAACAGCCTAACCCTAACCCTCCACCCCCCACAGTCTAATTCTAACACAGTAGTTTAACGCTAACTTTCCACCTTCTAACGGCCTAATCCTAGTCTTTCCCTTCTAACATACTCCGGCAGCATAACCCTAACACAAAAGCCTAACCATTAATGTTTCCTAACCTTTAAAAAATAGAGTCAAAATGCTGATATTGCAGAACAAATGCAAAAGAGCTTTCCACTCTTATGCAGTATGATGGCGACAGAGTGGTATGGAGAAATGTTCCTCAGTGGTCAAAGTGGATTGTTTAAGTGGTGACCCTGAGTTTGGGTATGACATACAGTACCTCCTATACTGGCCCATCTACATCCTTGGTTGATGATATTAAGTCTGAGATGAGTCTTCATAGCTCAGTCCTGAAATGTCATTATAAAATTTGATAAATCCAACAATATGACAGTTGCGCTTGTTTTCCATTCACCTGCATTGAAACAAAATATAATGCACCCAACTATGCACGCAATCATGCCAATATTCATTAACTCATTAACTCAACCATTAAATCAGTATCCTTGTAGCAGATCCAAAATACTTCCGAAATCCAATATTATTCCCAGCAGACTACTCATCTCTGTATTCAGCCAGCCAATGCTAGTGACTGTTTTCTTAATTATTCTCTTTTTTTTTTAATCAAGAATGGGAACCACAAAACCAAATCTTTGTTATGTGTGAAAATACAGACAGTCGAAAGCTCAATTTTGACAATAATTTTATTTAGTATATATTTGTAAGTATGCCAAAATAGCTGGGTAATTTTGGGTTCTTCACATTATGATGGAGGTGAATAACAGAGGAGGGTAGAATGGGAGTGTTATTATTGGGCTACTGGGAGGGATGAAGGAGAAGTTTAGGGTTAGGCTGCAGGAAAGGGATAGATCATAAAAGGGGAGTTTAGAGTTGGGTTGTGTTGAGGGGATGGAGCATTTAAGTGATGGTTAGGCTGCTGGAAGGGGAATATATTAAAGAAAGGAAAGTTTGTGTTAGGCTACAGAGAGGGTCTAAAGAATAGTAGGGAATGGTTTGGGCTAGAATGCGGAAAGGGTATGAATCAGAGAAGGGGAAGGTTAGGGTAAGACTGCGAGAAGAACTGAGAAGGAGGGTTAGGATTTGGATTCGTATGAGAGTAGGGATTGAAGAAAACTTACCTGTCAACACCAAGGCCTCAATTCACTAAGCAGGGATTTTGCTGGGGAATTGAAACGTGGAGATGTTGTCCATAGCAACCAATCAGATTCGAGCTCACATTCTACAGTATATAAAATGAAACTGAGAGCTTGAATCTGATTGGTTGGTATGGGCAACATCCCCACTTTTAAATTCCCCAGCAAAATCCCCGCTTAGTGAATTTAGGCCCAGGGATTCAAAACATTGTCCCATCAGTTTATGCAGTGCCCAATGACCTCTTTTTTCTTGAATGTTCATCTGAATCGGCACATTTGAACCGACAAACCACATCAAATTTACACCTTGTGTTTGTTCTCAGGATTCCCTGAACCAAGAAACAAAGAGACATGCAAACTTTGACTGCAGGTAACATGTGCAATGTATTTGTGAGCGTTCCTAAATAGAATTATACATATATGATCTCAGTTAGACTGGTAGTTACTTTTCTTTCTCAATTATTTATTATAAGACTAAATCAGCGAGTTATGATATCCTGCTATGCAGTGCTGGCAAAAGTTACATGAAACCATGAATATTTCCCTAAGGGATACACATAGATGGAAAAATGGAAGCATTGCCTGCAGGCGGAAATAACAGCCAATATTTGTGGCAGATGACTCATTTTGTTTTTTTTCCAAGTCTCATCATTTGTTCATGTCATGGTAATCAATGTAACACTTTTATTGGAAGTACCGAGCCATGAGAGACAAGGTATTACAGCACAAGTGACATGTGAGAGGATGACATAAACATTAGTGCATAAAGGTATGTGGAAATTATACTTCTCTAGAAATGACTCAAAGGATATTATGGGAATGACTCAGTGGGGAATCACTAGACAGTTGTACCGTAAACTGAATTAATTTGATAGAAACTCAATTTCCTCAAATACTATATTATATAGGGTTTATATATATATATATATATATATATATATATATATATATATATATATATACATATATATATATATAAATACTTCGCTGGGACAGCACTCCGATCACACTGATTATTGCTCCAGTGCTCAGCGTCCAGGTTCACCCCCTGCATAGACATACCTTCTCCCATGCCACCTGTAGACTTTATAATAAATGGAAATTTGTGTGTGTGTGTATATATATATATATATATATATATATATACAAAATACATAAAATTGCTAATTCTTTATTGAGATTATTAAATACATAAAATTAATTTATTATCATTATTATTATTGTCAGTTTGTAAAAATAACTAAATGATTAAATGTACAGATAGATTTCGAGTTAGTAGATCATGGAGCAGTCAATTCTGAAGGCTTATATAAGTTTGTGAACACCTCATTTTGCAGACTCCCCTCCATTTGGAGGGTGACCTCTCCCACCATTCCCCCACATACATAGAGACCACTCCCCTCATACATACAGGAAACCACTCCCCTCATACATACAGGAGACCACTCCCCTCATACATACAGGAGACCACCCCTCATACATACAGGAGACCACTCCCCTCATACATACAGTTGACCACTACCCTCATACATACAGGAGACCACTACCCTCATACATACAGGAGACCACTACCCTCATACATACAGGAGACCACTACCCTCATACAGAGTCTACCTGCAGACTTCCGCACCATTTTTTCATAAGAGCAAAGTGGTGTTCATTTCCAACAGTCTGTGGCCCTTCTCTGACTGTAGGGTGCAGAGTCAGAGAGGAGCCTGCGCCAGTATCAGTGAGGAGCCAGAGGAAAGAAGACAGAGGAGAAGAAGACAGGGAAGCTAACAGACAAGGAGGCTCGAAGCAGAATGATGAAGGATGCAAGAGCGTGAAGAGTAGAGCAAAGATCAACTTTTATCTTGCATCCTGGAGATTGGGATGAAGTTACATTACTGGGCATGATATATTAGGGATGATCTGATTAAAATAAGAAGAACTAAAGAGCTTTATATATTAAAACTACCCTTATATAGTCCCTTATTCCTTCTAATTTGTGCCTAAGTAATCCCCTATAATAAGGCTTTATATCTATTGCTCTGCAGTCACAGAAAAAGATTATGGGAGCATATGTAGCATAATAAAATATATTGAAAATGTTTAGGTTAAAGGGAGTGGGTGGTAATTTACGTAGTACCTGAACCCTTAGTTCAGCCTTGGCTATAGGAAAATGGAAAAAGAACTGTGTGTCTCTGCATGCAGAATCATAAACTCATTTGCATCCTTTAAATCACAGCATGGTCTGTCCAGAAGAACTATGATTTTCTTTTGTATATGTATCGGGGCCAAAGATTCCACTTGGAAGACTCAGGCTACCATTTGGCAGACGTGAACGTTGCGAGCGTTTGACACTCGGTGGCATCACTGGTTACCATGGAAACAGACACTGCACAAATTGCTTCCATAATTACAAATGCTGTTAAGAAGTATCAGAAGTATCNTAACATGTCTTTCATTTGGCAATAAGAACTATTGCTCAAATCCAGACTTGCTTTTTTTAGGATTGCGGTTTCTTTTCTCATAGTGCTCAACAGGAAGCATTTCCACTCATTGAAGAATAGAAGCAAGGACACTTTGGAGTGTCGGGGTACAGTTGTGGGCACACCTCCATAAAATAACAGCTGGGGAGTGTAGACATGTTTACTGAACAGAAGCATCTAAGAGGACATATGAAGATTTACACCAAGGACTGTGCACAAGACGAGCAGAACGTTTCACAACCAGCAAAGGGTTCTTTACAGTAAGAGCAGTCAATATGTGGAATTCAATGACAGAGAACGTGGTGGTGACATATTAACTTGATATGTTTAATAAAGTGTTACACACATTTTTAGCGGAAAAGATTATCCAGGGTTTTGACCAAAGAAAATGGATGTTAATTCATGGATGAATCCGTGCTGAATCCATGGAGAAATAAGACACAGATACGCCATTTTGAAGAGCCCGTATACCGGGTATGCCATACCAGCACTTCTCCCACTGATGATTCATCCCTTATGTACAATCCTAACTCCCTTTCAGCCTTGCATTTAACAGTGGTGCAGAATATTTAAGGAAGGGAAGGCCACCATCAGTAATAGTGTGGCCCGGGACTGCCAAAATTGGTAATAACGGACATCTCCCCTCATTTGTCGTTATGACGCTCTGTCCAGGACCGAGATAGTAGTCCTGGCTGTTCCCCCCTGATGGCAGCCATGAAGGTAGGGTCCTGTTTCAGATTCCCCTTTCTAAGGGAGGAGTGGTCTCGCTCCATCAATAGAGGAATCAGCGTACACATTATGAGCTAAGCAAAATAATTTTTTTGCAATAAATTTTCGGTCTGCAACCTCAACAATGCATAACCAGCTATGGGTTGCAGGCAAGAGCTCCTTAAGTAGCTCCTCTTATGCTTTAATTGATATGCTAATAAAACATATTACTTAGAAGAGTCAGTGCAGTAGACCAAAGTATTTCTTGAATTCACTAAAAGCTTCTAAAGGAAGACTTCAACCATTATATGACGCAAGTTAAAGATGCAAAGACGATAGCAGAATGCTTTCTGTAATATAAAAAAATGGAGATTAAGGACGCAGATCAGAATGTTAAAATGGACCTTGTGAGACTGTTCTAGAAATGACAGTGAGTACAGAAATGCCTTTCCTGTAAACAGCCATAAAAGTTTGCAATGACCTTTTCTAAACACAGCAGAGCAGATCATTAAAAGCATTTGCATTTCTTAATTGAAAAAGCATTGCAACTCAAAAATGATTGTTAAGCCATGACATGGCAATCTTTCTCTGTGCCTTCCCACTATACTGTAAGGTAATTATCCACATTACAAATCAGCATTGAGAAGGCTGATTTCCTCTTAAGAGCAATTGTTTGAAGATCACTGGGACCGTGTGGCTCTTGGTTGTTAAGCTGGTCTAAAATTGTCCAGTAATTGTCTCATTTGCAATCTTATAGAGGAATTTATAAACAAAAATGAAGTTCCTTTCACATAGAAAGATGATAAATGAACTACGTATAATTGTGGCTATTTAGAATTCAGGAAAATAATTATGAACCTGATTCAGATCTCCAATCCAACCCCCCACGAGTTTCCATGCACATAAATGAACTAACCATTGCATTTCATACTCATAATGGCCTAAGACAAATGACGATTCCGACACCTTCCAGCAGGGGGTGGGTTGGGTAGGAGTTTCCCTACGCACCAAAGTGCTTCTGCCATTGACATAAGGTAGGCCCAGGCTACTGGAATTGTGTCCATGCGAGGTGCAAATGCCTAGATGTCTGAATAATAGACCCCTCTGGAAATTTATTGTATATCCCAGTTTATGGATCACGGTTTATAGGATCACGGTTAACCTTCCATCACTAAATGACCAACAGGCTTTAATTTTGGCTTATATTTACTAAACTGTGGGAATGGAAACACAAAGATGTTGCCAGTAGCAACCAATCAGCATCTTGCTGACATTCTTAAGTATATAAGGGGAAACAAAGAGTTAGAATTTTTAATTTCCATAGTTTAGTAAATATAGGTGTTTGTCTTTCCACTATCTGCTAGGGTTAACCCTAACTATTAATTAGGGGTCAATCCAAATCCTGATTAGAAGCATGCCCCACCAACCTTCTGTACACGCTGAATACAGGCAATTTGTTACTCCCTCTGGATCATGTCCCAAGTACTTACTTCAAAATGATGCAGCTTAAGCGCTGGTTGGCAGGACAAAGACCTGCTTAAGCTCCAGCATCTGAAAAAGAAGACAGATAGGAGAAATGGGGAGGTCAGAGCTGTAGAAGAGCATACAGTGGGACTGGACTGGAGAGATGACAAGAAGACAGATCGGATAAATGGAGAGCACAGAGCGGTGTAAGAGCAGACGGGCAGGACTGGAGGAAGGAGCAGCACGAGCAGAGGACAGTAGACAGAGGAACTAAATGTCAGAGAAGAAAAGAAGGCAGATTGGAGAAGTGGAGAGCGCAGAGCATTGGAAGATTAGACGGGACAGGGCTGGAGGAAGGAGCGGCCAAAGCAATGGACAGAGGAACATAATGGCAGAAAAGAAAAGAAGGCAGATTGGAGAAATGGAGAGTTCAGAGCGGTGGAAGAGCATACGGAACAGGACTGGAGGAAGGAGCCGAGGAAGAATGGACAGAACAGAATGAAGGAACTTGTGGACAGAGGAACAGAATGGCGGAGAAGAAAAGAAGAAAGTACAGAAGCCTGGAAATGGACAGGGAGAATAGAGCAGTGGAGAAAAGCCGTGCCGACATGATATTTAGAAACCTGTCAATCAATTATACAACTGATGTTATGTGAATTGCATATGTCGTGGTTGAAACCAAAATCAGGTTTACCCTTTTATTAGTAACTAATTACTAATTACTAATATAACACCACTCTCTTTGAGATTATTTTAATGACACAACTTCTAACACTAAGATGTATAAAATGACACTAAACTTAATACAAAAAGTGACTCTATTTATGTGACATTACAGTCAAAAAAAGATTTTTCCAAAGTAACACAAGTCTCATGTTATTTTGGGATGGGTCTGTCATTGTTCTCCAGGCTTCCTGGCAAAGATACTCACTCTTTCACAGATTCCAGCAAAAAGTCTCTACATAGGTGATTAAAGACGGGTGAATATGTGCAAAACACAGGCTGGGGGCCAACTTAACTACCAGCCAGAAGTGGTTCATGAGACAGACTCTTTCACCTCAGTTTACCTGTTGATTGTTCCTCTGTTTTAGATTTAACAAATTGTATGATTGTATAAAATTTTCTGTGATGTTTTATACACCACAAAGAGTATGTTTTTCAAAGGAATACCTGTATCTTTAAGAGAAAGGGTGACTATGACTCTCATTTTTACACTTAGCGGTAGAGATTTATTTCAGTTAGATCTAAAATAAAAAAAAAATCAGATTTTACGTCGAGCTCTTCTTTTGATTTTGAGCTAAAGAAATTGCAATGAAACAGATAAATATAAGATCTAATTTGTCTATAGTATAGTCTAACCATGCAATCAGTTTGATGCTAAACCCGTATGACATAAGGTGAAAAGTACATTTGTTAAATGACAGAAAGAAAAGTATTTAGATAAAGATGCAGGCAGGGGCTGATCATGAGGATGATTAGGCAGAAGCCTAAGGCGCAAGGGTGTAGAGGACACAAATGTGGACCTGATGTGGACCTGACATATATATATATATATATATATATATATATATATATACCAGGGTTGCAGACTTTTGGTTTCTTCTTTCCAAGAGAAACCAAAGATCGGCAGCACTGGGGTTAGGCAGAAGTCGGAATATATGTATATCACACCCAAAGCCCCTTGATGAAATAACGTACCAAGGGAACTTATCATCCCCCAACACAGCCGGAAATTGATCCTGAGGACCCAAATCCGTGTAAAGTGGTTACATTGCCTCATGGTTGTAAGACAGATGCAATGTTCCAAGAAACATAAACACTTCTAATGAGATTATAAGCAGGGGCTGAATATGACAGGTTTGGACCCCATAGCAAGGGGGTGGGTGGGCCTGCTGCACAGGTTTGGACCCCATAGCAAGGGGGTGGGTGGGCCATGCTGCACCACTGGTTGTGGTGTATGCAATGCAAGATTGGACTTTTGCTAAATGATACACACATAACTGACACATCTGCAGAATTCCAAGCAAACTTCACAATAAATCTAATGGGTATGTAGGACCCTATGTCAGAGGACCTTATACCTTATTCTTTAAAGTGCCCAGTGGAAGACAAAATGGAAAATATATATATATATATATCAATGATAATGGAAAGCGCATTTTCTAGAATAGAAGAATAGAACAATGACTAATGTTAATGTTGATTGTAAAACCATGTGATATATACAAAGAGAATATACAAAGAGTAGTGCATTAGGTATTCTTGTGGATACGGTTAGTGCCTGTCATCTCACTGACATGACACTTAGCAATGTTGCCTCCGCTGTTTAAGCACCATCTAGGTGCTGTTTATACAACACAATTACATATTTCCTCTAGTTTGACATTAATTGTATTCCATAAACCTTTCATAGACGGCAGCACCTCCAGTGGGCAGTGACATGACAGATGAATTGTTTTGATGACTTTAATAGGGGAACAAAACCTACTTCACATTGTTCCCAAAAACACTGATATTATATCAGCTTTTATCATAAATGTGTAAATGGAACAAATAACTATTATCTGTCTGCTGTAAAATAGATGTGTCGCTTTCTGTAAAACTATGTCATTGTTACTATTTGTCTTATGTAAAGTATCACTTTAGGGAAGGAAGTAATATGATAATGCTAGAGTTATCTTGGTGAAGGTGAACATATACATGTTATGCATACATTTGATCATACTGACATGTTTAAAGTCTCTTTTTTAATTAACTTCATATGGATGGTGACTTTTATACTAACCGATAAGCCTTTCAAAAAGATGTACTTGCAGTACCAGGTTTTACCACATGGCTTGCTCATGAGTCATCATACATATATGTCAGAGGAAGGGTACCATCCAAAAGAGCCAACAGCGACAAGGGGGAAGTCCATTTCTTTGTATGAGTTTAGATTTTAGTTTTTCGCGGTCACTGGACAAGAATCACGTGACTACGGGGAGTGCAATGGGTGGCCATTTCCATAGCAGAGCACTGTGCGCTGTTATAAGTTACTAATCTCTGACACCTTCTATACGTTGGGTTAGCTCAATCCCAGCCCCACCACATTACTCCCATCCATACTTGGGCTCACCTCCTTACTTCTGGGTCGAAACCTGGGTTGTTCCACCACTCTCCCTGGATAGTATTAATATTATCAATGTGATAATACCAATCTTGAAAACATGGAAATGTCTTGCTTTGTGTATCGGTCAGACATACGCATACCTAGCCATATACATCAACTTTAAATGCATTGCTTATTTGGATAGCGATCTCCAAGATTTGTACTGAAGGTTTCTTAAAATGCCTGTCTACAGATAATGAAGATTCAAATCGGTAAACAGACACAGTCTTATGTCCACGAAAGGAGGATGAATCAGGATGGTCGCTTGATACCATGGGGATCCTGCACTGGCGTCATTATAATGAAGATAAAAGACACTGCCAGAGACTAGCTTTATACAGAGCAAATCTCAGCTAAGAAATCAAAGTAAGCCCAGGAGAAGCCAGATGTTTGGAAACAGATATACCGCTATGGGTCCCCTGTCATATGTCTGGGATCAACAGCAGAACAATGACTGTGTCCATAACATTATTAACCTTGCATTCATGAATAGAAATTGGAGATTGCAGCCACCCCTGTACCTGCAGTAAGCTAATAAAGAATAATAAAGTTGTGATGAACAGTATAGAAGACAGTGTTCAGACATGATATTATGTTAAAAGATCGGTAATATAAGAAGATGTTCTACATACAGGAGAATTATATTATAAAAGTCTTCTCCGCTGATCATTGGATCGGGAATATCCATTCATTTCTAGTCATCAGTCACTATACCATGTGGTCCTGTTATGTGTATATTTCAGTAACCCAGTTGGAAGGGTTGGGTAGCAGGAAGGGCAAGGTTAGATTTATGGACAATATATGGACAGTAATAATTCTTTAATAAATTATAAGCCGTCTTCCCAAACAGGTTGAAAACTGAAGACTGAAAGACAGAGATTCGTAAGGCAACATTTTATAATCCGGTAGAAAGGAAAAGTGGAGATGTTGCCATAGCAACCAATCACATTCTAACTGACATTGTCTATTATGTAATCAGAAGGTGAGAGCTAAAATGTGGTTGCTATGGCAACATCTCCACTTTTCTTAGGCTATAGAGCTCCTAAATTTACTAAACTGCGTGAATGGAAAAGTGGGGATGTTGCCCATAGCAACCAACCAGATTCAAGCTCACCTTCTCAGGTAGGCAAAATGAAACAGCGTTTGAATCTGAATGGTTGCTATGGGCAACATCCCCACCTTTCCATTCACACAGCTTAGTAAACATAGGCCCTGGTGAGCATTTATTTTTGCAGTGTGATTGTAACACAATGAATACTATTGTTGTTGATATTTTGGGGGCACATCAGTATATTGACAAAAAGATACATGTTTCATTGTTCTTCATGGCTCAAAATCCAATTCCATACTGTTCTGCTTTTTAATTTTACAAAGCTATGCTAATGTGTGTTAATATATTCCAAATACTGATATGGGAAAATGACATGTTTAGACTGGAAAAAAACTGTTATCATTACTTAAGACCCAAAAAATCCATTTTGAAAATCCATTTACATATCTCTCATAGCACTTACATTGACAAAGCTGCTTTGATGGGGAAATGGGCTGTGACTGCCACAACTAAACACTCTGTCAAATCCCAAATTTTTTATTTTACATTTTGCTTTGTGTTAAATGGTTTTTACAACTCACAGTGAAATAAACTTTCAGAGGTTGCTTTATGAAGGTCACAAGCGCATTGCGTCCATAGACATACCGTCAGGTGAAGATTCGACTCTAGTTCTAATAGGGAGTACTAATAGGATCCCTATACCTTTCCACAGACTCACAGCCCTAGGTGAAAGTGCTTATTTATTATAAATTGTTTGTGATCATTAAGTATTATGTCATCTTGTTTGGTATCATTATTTGTTACATTTGTAAAGACCTTCCACACCCAATGATCTAATAAATCAGGAGAGGTATATAATGGCTGGACAATGGACTTTTCATACAGATCTTTTATGTACAACACCCTTCCACAGAGGGGATGGTTACGTAAAGGTTACAGTAGGGTTCTGAACACAGAGCTAGCCACATGTGTTTCTTTGCTAGAGGCGTGTGTGGATTTCATTTAGAAACAGAAGAATTGCATACCTATGGAGCAATCTTATTACATTAGGCTCATGTCCTGTGTGTGTATATGTGTATTGAAGGCACATTATTAAATATGAATCTGGGTCTTACCCTGGGTCAAATTAACAATGGGGCATATGGTATTACAGCCCCAGGCCTCTATCTATAAAAAGTCCCAACCAATCATCACTGAAGTGCATGAAGAATGCCAGTGACTGATGTCCTCCTCCTTCAAAGCACTGACCCAACTCAACATTGGCCACACCCATGTGCCACTTGTCATGCCCCATCAAACAGACCCTGCCCAAGGCCCACATGGTTTTTTATCTGGCCCTGGGCCACAAGTTACCATTTGCGTTGTCTAATGACTTGGCTGCAACTTGGTAGGGTCTTGGTGAGGGTACAGCCTTAGACATTTACATGGGTGTCCCTGGTGGCTTGATAGTACAATCTGATTATCTAGAAATGATAAAAAAGGCTTAGTGCCACACTGTCAATCTCATGGCTTCATTTTAACACATCGAACCAGAAATATTTATTCATATCCATACAAATNTCCAGTCACAAGTAAATCACAACTGAATGAATCCTTATAGGTTTAGTTTGACCAAAGCTAGGGAGGTGAATGGACATCTTTGGAGTTTCTATAGATGTAAATCTTCCCAGAATGGTTTCCTTTGATGATAGTGTTGGCTTCTGTCCCTCTTCGCAGAGTGTTGCTCTCCAAGAGAATGGGAAGGCGACTTATATGTCTTCTTATTTCCTTCTTTTCCTATAGTTACATGCTCATAGGTAAACCTACCCTACACTAACCTTTGAAGCATTGATCATAGCAATCCAATATTCAGGAGAAGACAATTCTTATCTGGATGAGTGTTTACAAACACCTGCTATTACCGCTTCCCTATCGTCCCTTTATTTAGCTGTTTTTATGTGTTAATGAAATAACTCCCCTTCTCCAATGTTTCTTTACAGCCTCTCTTTCTACATACTCTTTAGGATACTGCTTTATCCACCACAGCTTTAATTGCGCTTTAGTCTATATGCACCGTGCCGTTTAATGCTTCCATTGTCCTTGATTTAGCTTGCTTCTTCTCCAAGCTCCAAATTGTCCTTCATGCAGAGTTGAGCTTGTAATAGGTACCTTAGTTGCTGAGTAAATGCTTTTGCTGGCATTCTCAGGCTTACTTACTCAGTCAGCCCGAGTCACCTTCAAAACATCAAGATTATATGTACATACACTGTAATAAATAACCACCTGAGTCAGTCTCATGAAAATTGAATTTGTTGAAATATAGCCTACTATATTACAATCTACGATGTTATTATAATTTTTATTATACAAAACCAGTTTAAGCTGCATAGGACTGAAATGAAATTAGATCAGGAAAAACTTTGTAATGCTAACTGTGCTTCATGAAATTCAGTAATATCCACATCACGGAAAAGGCCAGGTTCAGTTTGTGATTCTCTGTAATAACTGGAATGCGAGGTTATTTCTCTTATCGTGGCTTCCTTTTATTATTATGCAGACACCGTTGGCACAGACAAGTAGAGACAATTGTGAAGTCTCGTTTGTTTTGTGTTGGTGTTATTCTGTATTAGGCTCATTCAGCATTTAATGAAGTGTGTGGAAATAGAGGAAACAGTCTACGGCCGGGTACTGGTAGGATGATGTGGTTGATTGACGTATGTAGCCTGAACTGTTTACAAAACGGTTTCGTGTTGCATATTATTTACTGTTCCTTATTGTACAATGATTAACATTTATATTAACCCGATATATAAGAATTACATTTGCTGTAGCTACATAAAATGCCTAGCCAAATTAAATCAAGTTTTTCTTTTTTTCCTGGGCATAGCGTTCTTTACCATTTCTCTTGATTTTCTTGGACTGGTCCCAATCCTGATTATAGATTTAACTCCTATGTTGATGTCCAGACTGTTATGTGTCTTATTTCTGTCTGTCTTGTTCTCATGGGTTATTCACTGTCTCTACTATTTTCATTTCAGTGGTCTATTTTTATCTGGACGGTGTTAGATACAGGATTAAGGACACAACCAGGCACAAGTTTAATAGTGTTTCATCAACCCTGGCATCAGGGGCTGGCTGGAGAATTGTGGCCGGGGGGAAGGAACTAAGCTCCACCCCCTTGCAGAAGCCCCGCCTATGACAGCACTTCCGGCCACCGGATCTCACTACTATAGACCAGCTCCAGGTGGTTNCTGGGGCCGTCAGTGAATGGGGAAATGCGCGCCTGTGATGTCACTTTCAGCCACCGGGTCTGGCTAATACATGAGACCCCGGCGGCCAGTGATATATCTTAAAGGCCACACATGCCAATCAGTAGATCACCATTGGCGCGGTGGCCCGGGTGCCATCTGGCACCCTGGCACCCACGCCAGCCTGCCCCTGTCTGGCATGGTGTCCTGTTTGCAGAGCTGTCTGAAAAATAGATCACAGATGTTTCATGAAGGGTCCAGGTATAAGAGAGACTGTAAATGATCCTCTGGTTGTAGATTGTAGTTGTCCCAGCAGATGGCTGCTAGGAATGTGGGTAATGTGTCTACTTTAGACGTGACATTTCAGATATATCTACTAATACTACTTTCACCCATACAGATGTGATAATGTGACATTTTAGAAAGTTTCTAAAATACTGCCATGTTGCAGTATGCATGACTGGCTCTGCCACTTCAAGAAATGTGTGAAAAGGCTGCACTAATGTGTAACAGCACACAGGTCGCCCTGCCATTGACAATNGTTATCTTCTGCATTGATACGCCACCTAGCTGTTACTGTTGGAAATGCAACTTTTCAGAGTTACTGAAAGCATGGCGCTAAAGCATATTAGCATGTTTTCTGGATCAATCCAGCACCATGGTGCTATTTTAGACACGTTATAAAGTGTCACATCTGTATCCATCTATTCAAGGTAGCTTGCTACTAACTACACAAATCATATACTAATATTGTGGGTTCCCCTTTATCTCAGACCATTGCTTTCTTGTTATCTGGACACTGTTTATATATTTTATCTTTTTACCTACAACCACACACATGCCTATCTCCAATGGCAATATCCAGTTTCAGTGACAGCTATAAATCACTAACTATACACAATTTTGTAAGACATTTTCCTCTGCTATATTGTTTTAGACATAATGTCTGTTCCAGCATCCAATTTTAACTTAAAAATACACAGGGTTATTACACCCTTTTATTATTTTAAAATGAACTTTTATTATTCCATCATTCCCATTATTTTGTGCCAACTCAAATATAAATAATATTTACCCAACTATGTAATAGAAATAGAAAAAGTAGAGCACAACAGTGTGCCCTTATAGAACCTCCCCTAAGGGTGCACACATCCTTTGTGTAATATATTGTCCATGGAACATGGTACCCTACTTGGATCTTGGCATTAATGGGAACCATGCATTTCCTGTTATAAAGTGTTTTGTCAGCCACATCCATCATGGTGCTCTTCTAGCCTTACTACTGTTTATTGTTGTAGGTTCAGAACCCCAGAAAATAGAACTACACTCTTTAAGGAGCTGAGCAAGTCTTAGATACCTCTTCATAGCATTGATAGCTGGACCAATGCATGATGAGGTCAAAGAGGGCGCCAGACAGGCAAAAAAAATGTCCGAACCCCATTCTGTACTTTTAGTCCTGATGACATATGGGGCTGTTATATGTATTCAGTGTGTTTATGTACTGTAGGTGAGGTGGGTCAGCTCTCTTTTCTGAACATTTGGAGGGGATTAGGGATGCTTTCAGCATGGTGCAAAGCTTCAAAGACATTTATGACAGGTTATTCAGACTTGGTGGCTCCAGGGCCTGGATGGATTTGGCCTGTTTTTTTTCTCAACTTTATCTTCCACCTTCTAAGGAGCGAACCAATGACCATTGACTTCTCCCTTTGGGAAGGAGTGTTCTGTAATTTAAGAAAGTGAACAGTTAGGGAGGGAGACAGTGATATTTTGGATCTGGTGTGAGTGGGCTAACTCCTACCAGAGTCTGTTGTGTTTGTGTGGATTTAGATACTCCTGTCTGAAAATAAATCCTGTTGTAACCTAATGAAATGACTACATGCCCTAAGTGGATAGAAAGAACCTGGGGTCTTCACATCCAGGCCAATGGAGCGAAGTAAAATTACAAGCAGAGACTAGCCAACATCAAACACAAAATAAGCCTAACTAACTAACTAACCAAGTTAATACGACTAGAGATGGATGAAGTAAGAATCAGAGCTCATGCTCCTAAAGAATGATATGACTTTTGTAGAGGGAGGCCACCATGCTTTTGGAAGGTAGACAATGGAACATGAGTAGAGACGAATATACTGATCTTGCCCATCACTGACATGGAATATATCTACAATTTGACTTTGCACATGGTTCTTTAGACATATTGTCAAATATTTTCTTTGTTATGTAAAAGTTGTAGTGAAAGTTTTCTTATTTTCTAAATGGATAAAAACACAACTTTTATTGTAATATAGAAAACATGGATTCTAATTACACAAACTATTCCTTTTTATCTCAAGTAATCACATGAAACATCATTAAAGGTTTTTATCCACACATTCTATTTAGATTGTTCTTTATAGAAACCTTGCCTTGTCCATGAATACACAACACCATATTACATTTACAGTCTCTGTCCTTCTCTATAGTGACCTTATTTCTTGCAAGTTCTTTGCTAAATTCATTTCTCAGTGCAAGAAAAATATCTGGCACTGTTCAAAGTATTAGCCTGCATATCTTAATTAGCAATGTGTTAACCTATCACCTGCTCGACCAACAGAATGAAATCAATACATTAAATATAAACAAAAAAATGACATTTATTTATTTATAGGTTATGAATATTCCAAACAGTGGTTGTAAAATATGAAGCAGTTTGAGAAAAGACTTTAATGTTGCTCACTAGTTCACCTGTGTTTGTGTCGGTTGTTCAGGCAAGGGAGTGTCTCTGCTTATGTAGATGAAGACAACTCATGAAATCTTTATAATTCTGCTCTCATATCATCTGGAATAGAAGGTAAAGGAAGGGGTTGGAACAAACGTTATCAATAAATCCCATCCTACTTTTCGTTGTTTCATGGTGTTGCCAAGCACTATTCCTTTACAATGTGGGGCAAGTACGAACAACAGAGTGAAAGTTCCACAGCATGGAGGGCTTTAAGTCCCCTCATAAGAGGAAAATTAACTCTCCCTGCCACAGTAAGTCCCCATGAAGATCTGCAGTGGTAAGGACCACTTATCAGCACAGAGGTCGTAATCAACCCCCTTTCTCCACCGTGAATGTAAAATATGCTGCCACTGTTTTCCCCCATCCATCTTGCATAGTTTTGTAGGGTGGAGGTGAAGTTCTGCCTCATCGGACTAATCTCCTAGAAAACTGAAAACTGGTACTAGAAGATCCGTAACAAAACACCTGGCACACGTGTTTCATTTTTATTTCTTTTTTATGACGATGACTACTGACATCCTGAGAGAGTGAAAATAAGTACAGCAGTATTTTCTATCTACACTTCAGAAAACTCAGCTCTCCTTTGACCCAAAAAATATTATCTTCTCCCCTGAACACCACTGGGATGATGTGATCCCAAAGCTGGCTCTTCCACCATATGACCGTAGCAATCATCTGTTCCATTGCGGGTCATTGGGTGCAGGCCAATGCTCTTTCCTTGCAAACAGTCTAAAAACAACATATGTCTATAAAATGGAATACATTACCTCTAATCTCAAAACCTCAACTTGGTCCTTTAACATCACTTGGGAACCTCGGGATCTCCACTTTACTACACAATTACACAATTACCTACAACTCTCTAGATAGACCTACAGTCTCCCTCTTTATCCTCTGATGCTTATGTGTTCTGCCACACTCAGGTGTCTTAACTATCTCTGTTCTTCTTATCCATCTACCCCAAAATCTGGTTGTTCTTTGCACTCCGATACTCTTTACATTGTAAAAATAAAATGTTAATATAGTTTTTTTTCTAATAGGCCGTCCAAGCGCCATCTTCCTGACACTGTGTATTACACATTGGATGTTCTGCAACCTCCTATTAAAGAATCTATAAAAAGAAAAATAAGAAGTACAGCAGTATTTACATGATGGATCGCTTGTCTGGGGAAGTTTTGCCAGAGGTTCTAGGTGAAGGCCTCCGCTGGGGATAACCCACATATTGTCTTCACCAGCTGCTGGGCTAAAACGAAGGAAATTTGTCGATCCAGAGAATCTATCTATCTAGAGCTTTTCACTCATTAATAGCTGAGCCCCGGGTGTCCATGAAATCCCATTTAATTCATTTCCTCTCACTGCGATTGAGTTCTGGTAGGCATATACGGAATCCAGGCTATGGTTTAGGATTTGGCTAGCTCCTAAAGCTTTCTGCTGAATTGATAGGATTTGTCCATTTAATCTTTAATCTGAAATTTCCCTCCGTGGGAGGTGGCAATTGACAAAATTAATTAAGAGAATTTAAGAAATGATAATCGGGTGATTGTTCCAGGAAATTGATCTGAAATACATTTAGTGGCATCAAAACGGTCTCTCTGAGCAGTTTGATTTTCATTGTTCTTGGACAATATGATTATATATGATGGATTCTTTTTTTCAGCTGCGCTAACAATGTATTTATGCAGCTATTTATTTTCAGGAGTTAGAATTTCCAATTTCGTAATATAATCTGTCCTCTAATTACTTTCTTTTTGCCAACTCTGGATGTAGTCGTTTTAACAAAGAAACATGATTAATACTTTTTGAAAATCAGTTAATGAATATTGATTGATTCAGAATTATTTGTAAAATAAACTGTGGTAGCTCCTGGGCAACCAAATTGTGGAGCCCACTTTATTCTACTGACGTGTATCCATCCTCCCTTCATCGGCAGAACATGGACACTACTTCTGATGCTATGCAAAGTGAATGCTATGAGTATCCCACGTGGTGTAATGGTGGAGGCACATCAGAAATATAATCATAAACAACCCTATTAGCAGATATCTGTTTAGTGTGTACTCACCAAACATGCATTAGGGTCATTTCAGGCAGGCTGTGGTCGTTTGAATAGGATTGTTAAGAGCTCCTTACATTTTGATGAAACATGTCATGATGTCTGCGGAAAACTTCAGAGCAACGATTGCCATTGAAAATTACGTATAGAGCCTACTGGTGGACGAGTGTGTTATTGCAGCCTATCATGGCAGCAAAGAATTCTGGGATTGGAGCTTGTGCAGCTGGCAGATCNTTTGAAGAAATCTTTCAGCTGAAAAAACTCACTATCGTGCTGATGTGTACCCAGTTTAACTGCCTTAGAAGCTATCACATATCACCATTTATTATATATTCTTCCTGTAAATTCAGGCGGTAAAGTTTTCGATTTCATGTGAAAACGGACTTTACCGCCCAAATTCTATGCCTGAAGTATTTACAAATNCATCTACNNCCATGCTAACCATGGCAGTAGATGCAGTAAGAAAAACGATCTCCGGCCCGCTCTAATATATGAAGGGCGGGCGACCGATTAACACACCACGCCAATACGTTATTCATCTCTGCTCCCAGCTGGCATACAAAAACATTGGTGTGACCTCCTTTGCGNCCATTGGTCCAGGCATGGTCACATCCCTCCTTTATGTGATTTTTATTTAATTTTTTTCCGTTTATTTGTGGACGGCACTGGATGCACATATAACATTAACATTCGTCCTGCTCATGCAACATAACAGTACTGCACATGCGCAGTATGAAATTGTGACCTGCCCATCCGATGTCATCGCGGGAGTTTGAACAAGGAAGAAACCTACATAAATATCTGCAGCAGTACTGTACCGCTGTCAGACAGACTCAGCGAATGGTTATTATATAATTAGCGGTCGCTGCGCTTTTGTTAGTAAATAGAGTCCTATGGGTCTCAAAAAGGGGAGAGACCAGTAACAATGGTCTACACAACACTTACAGTACTTTAAGCTGGGCCCTTGTGTCTTACAAATATAATCAGGTAAATATTCAATTTAACTGTTGTATATATATAATCAATGTTAATGAAAAGGTGCACAACTGTAAATGTTGGTGATGTCAGGAGGAGGTGAGAACCTTTGACCCCACAGTCATTAGATCATTAGAGATCCAGGATTCAGGATAGCGACAACCTATAAATCATATGATGCAGCAGTTGGTAAACAAANGTTAGAATAAAATGTATACATGCAAATGTAATATGTCTACTGAAACCAAATAGCGGATTTAATTACTTACTGTTGGAGATAAAATCCTAGTTCAGGGCAAGGGTCATTATGATGAAGATTAACTCTCAGTCTTGTTGGTCTTTGTCAGGTGTATGTGTACAAATGATGATGAAGTCCCCAGTGAGCTCATTAGCTGGAGAGCAGGTAGAATATAATATGACTGGATTAATGCAGTTACTGAACCCAACAGGTTTCCAAAGGCAAAGACGTAAATAGAATGTTCTAATCATACATTACACCGCAACATAATGTCTGTACAAAGGCCCTAAATTAAAATTCTAAATACTCATATAAACAAGAAACAAGACTTCCCGGATGCTGACTTTGAAGCATTTGGAAAAATCTGCAACACAAATTATTTGCACCCTGTCAGATAGGGCTTGTTATTGTATACCTTAAGTGTACAGGGGGCATGACTATGTCATAATATTAGATCTGATGGGGGGTGACAGCACCCTGGGGTGTACACAGNACTCTGATCAGGGCCACATTANCCACAGGGCAACTGGGACAGTCACCCTAAAGCCCCTAACACACAAGGGGGACCAGATAAGCANTACCAGTTATATAGGGCTGGAGAGTAAGGTAGGAATAAATTNACTTTTGTGTATGACATATTTGGATACAGATATCGTCCTTTTGAGCTCCAGTAGGAGCCGTGTATAATTAATACTGCCTATAAGAATGGCAGGATCGCTTCTATTAGATCATTTAAAGGGAAGGAAAGCGCCACAGAGGAAGACAGCTAAGGTAAGGAAAGATTAGAATAGAATGGGACTGTCCTGCTAGTGAACAGTTGGAGAGTATAGGCATACTATATATAAATTTGGTCTTGTATCTGTGACCTTGATGTGGTATATGTGTACCAATAATCTTCATGGATCAGGGGCTTTGTGAGTTTGGTTGTTTTCAGAATTACTGACTTTTCCTTATGCCTTCCAGTAGATTTTAAAAGCAGAAACATGAAAGATAAGAATACATGAAATACATCATCAACTCACGCCCATTCTATTATTCTGGGTCTGAAGCAGTGATTTCACCAAACCGCTAGTATCAAATTCAAATCTGGGAGATTTGCTTGGTCTCCCAGATTACGTGAGGCTCCCAAAAACCCTGGAAGAGTCAACCAGCTTTGGTGTTAACAACCAATTAAATGACTCCTGGTTCTATCAGAATAAAAAACAAGCAAGTCTTTAAATTTAAGGAAGATTTTACTATTNGATTTTACTACGGAGAATCTACAGTGAATCTAAAGTCTTTTCTTATGCATAGTTTCTGGTTTCAAAGTTAGTTGAGCTGCATCTCCTTCATATATTATTTAATACATAGCTCAAGAATACCTCTNGGGGAGTAAACAAGAGGTGGAAAANCCATAGTTGTGCAGCCGCAATCTGAACAACTGCTAAGGTAGGGTCCTTCTATCATAACAATGTGCACAATGGGTTCTGTTTCAGATCTTGGTTGTTGCTGTGTTGCCTACAGTTGATTCATTGCTGAGCATGAACATCACTGTACATGCGCATAAGATATAACCCCTCTATCCTTTCATATGAGTTACAGTTCAGGTTCTGTNACCAAATATTTNGAAACTCCATTTCCAAAATCCTACGTTTGCNACTGAACATGATTTAAGCCTCTNGAAAAAGGACTTTTTGTATTAATGTGCATGCACCACATTCCTTCGATGGATCTGCATCCAGAGTTCTGTACTAGGAGCATTTCCAGCTGGGACANGGGTGTGGAAGGCTAGTGTGCAAAATGTTAGATAGGTAATAGTACAATGATGGAGCGCCAGGCATCCTCCATCTTCTGGACACTGCTCATGTGGCATTGGAGCTGTACGCAGTCAGCATCCAGTCCACTGTGAATATGATCACAGATGCATATAATGANTTTTTTTTCTCCCATATAAACTTTTGAAAACTCATTCTAAGTGGCTCGTCTCGAGAAATCTTACAGATTATTATTTTTCTGTAATTGTAAACCATTTAAATTAGACGAAGGAAACATAAAATCTGAAACATACAGTGTGCCTCAGCAGTCATTAGGCCATTCAATAGCAAAGTGAAATGCAGGAATTACTGCATTAACCACCTAACAACATTTAAATGTACATTAACTGCTGAGAGCTTGAAACAGTTCTTTGCACTTCCAGTGGTTTCCCATTGACGTCCTCGCTGTTTTCATCAGTGACTCCAGGAGATGCTTACTGTGAAAGCCTAAAAGGAGCTATCAAGAGTTGCTTGTACAGTATTAGGACACTGCTCAATTACAAACGGGTTCCTTATTTCGCTAGTCTTGGGATTTCTCTCTTGTTTCAGGCAAGGAAGAAAATATTGAGATGGAAAGCAGTTTGTCGGCAAGCGCTCAAAACCAACTCTCCAGANNCTATATTATGCGCTCATCGTACCCAGGCAAAATACTGCAATGGAACCGCCAAACAATAAAGAAAGAAAAACATCTGCACTCAAATGATGTACCAATAATATAGACTAACTATACAGCTTTTAAATATCCTTCATGCTGCGTTGCTAAAGGTATCACAATTTTCAAGCACAGAGGAGAAGAGAGCGGAGCACTAAGGATGAGAGAATGTAACACAGAGGAGAAGAGAGCGGAGCACAGAGGAGAAGATAGTGGAGAACTAAGGATGAGAGAATGGAACACAGAGGAGAAGAGAGCGGAGCACAGAGGAGAAGAGAGTGGAGAACTAAGTATGAGAGAATGGAACACAGAGGAGAAGAGAGCGGAGCACAAAGGAGAAGAGAGCGTAGCACTAAGGATGAGAGAATGGAACACAGAGGAGAAGAGAGCGGAGTACAAAGGAGAAGATAGGGGAGCACAGAGGAGAAGAGAGTGGAGCACAGAGGAGAAGAGAGCAAAGCACAGAGGAGAAGAGAGCAAAGCACAGAGGAGAAGAGAGTGGAGCACAGTGGAGAAGACAGCGTAGCACAGAGGAAAAGAGAGCGGAGCACAGTGGAGAAGAAAGCGGAGTACCAAGGATGAGAGAATGGAAAAAAGAGGAGAAGAGAGTGGGGGCACAGAGGAGGAAAGAGCGATAACACAGGAATGGAGAAAGCAGATCATAGAGGAGGCAAGAACAGAACACAGAGGAGAAGAGAGAGGAGCACAGAGGATGAGAGAATGGAAAACACCAGGGAGGAGAGTATGGAATACAGAGGTGAAAAGAGCTGGGACAAAGAGGAGGAGGGTGTGGGGACACAGAGAAAAAGAGTACTAGGACAGAGGAGCAGAGAGTAGGGACACAGAGGAGGAGATAGCATGGGTAGAGTGTACAGTAAGAGAAATTGGGTGGAATCAGGGTAAGAAAAATTATTATTTATTTTGTATATTACTTTATAANAAAATTAGCAATAATAATGTTGATTTTGTGGTGGTTTCACAACTGTTACCCAATGTGGTATTTATGCCGTAGAGAATCATGTTCAAGGTCTATTGAGACTGCTATGACCCTTGAATAATTTGGAGGATTCCCTGTTAGACAGAGTCTATGACGGAGTCCAAGCATGGAACAGCATTCACTGNAGCCCCTTGATTGTGTGAGTTTTTTAGGAACTCATGGCAGGTCGCTTACCCTTGCAGTGACATGTGGAAGATGAGATGGAGGCCCTACGGACAAAGACAGAACAAATAGCACACCAAGGTGGTACAGTTGTAGAATACCAGCAATAGTGCAACTATGGTGTAAGGATCAAGTGCTAATATGTCTCAACTTCTAAGAAACTGCTAAGACATCCCACAATACTTTGTGCCAAGCATGCTTGCAGTCTAGCAACCAGCGCCACNCATCCGCTGAACAAATAGTCACTGTGTATTCTGGTTGCTAGGACAGATGTAATCACAGAAAAATATGACCCCAGAACTGCTGGGCATGTTATAATTGCCATGCTGCCTGTGGCAACTCTTAACAACCAGAATCAGGATAGCACTATAAAGATCTCTGTGCATTTACAATGTTACCATTCCCACATGCAAGATGTTGTCCTCCAACAGTCAGAGAGAAAATCACAGAAGTCAGAAAGTCTGGATGGTTGTGGATCAATGNAGAGAGCCTGCACTGCACACTGACGACCAGGAAACATCCACTTGTGAAGTAAACCAATTATGTATGGTCTACAGCATTGGCAGCCGATCTTATGTGACTGGAGCTGAGCTGTGCAGTTAAAATAATTTATGAAGCACACACCTCAGTTACTTCAATTATTCACTTAGAATTTTGCAGATGTTCCACGTCATTTGGTTAATCCAAAATTGGAAGAACCAAAAAACATGGAGCATATCTTCACCGTGGTAAAAACCATGTTAAACTGCAGGGGAATCCTAATTAGAATCGTGCATAGAGGATGAGTTGGGAGGTGACGTTTTGTAGCTCAACTTGACATTTGAGTTTTAATTTAAAGTTGTTAATGATTTCTTTGGTATAAATGAATGTGCATGTCTNACATGGGTCTAAATTTACTAAGCAGGGAAATTGCAGGGGGATTGAAAATTGGGTGCAGTGGGTAACATCACACATTTCAATCTCCCTTTAATCTCTCTGCTGTAAATTTAGACCCTGGTAAACATGGTTTGTCCAGGTTCCGATCTGAACGCAGTCATTTCTGACTATGGATCAGACTATATAAAAACATTACTAAGGCAGGTGTAGTCACAAGGCTAGAGCCATAGCTAGCTATTTTCTTTTGGGAGAAACCAAGAGCTAGCAGCACGTGGGTACGATGGAGTGTATGATTATCATGCCCAAAATCCCATTACCTGAACGTCCAAATCCAATTTAATTGCCCTTTGGATCCTGTCCATAGTCATCAGACAAAATTAGAATGTCCCTTTGATNCCTGTTTGTCACAAGACAAGCTCAGAGTTATAGCTGACATAATTATTTTAATTTTTAGAGGTAGAGAAAACGAGATAACAATGTTTATGTAGAAGGTTGACTTTGTTAGGTGATTTACTCTCTGTTTAAATAAAAAATCTATCTTAATTATGCTTTTATTGTTNTTAATAGTTTCTTTTTATGTGACATTTTTGTTTGTGTGAAGCATTTCATTATGTTATGCATTTGCCTTATGTGCTACTTTTAAGTAGTTTTTTATAGCTTTGCTATGTATATAATAAAAGTCTGGTTATACAGGGGTCACATATGGACAACCCAACACAAGAAACACGCGCACCGTAATATGGACTCTGAGTACATTTTAGGTGACACGTGGCCTTTAAATATGACAAAATGTATCATTGAAGAGTCAGTTTCTTTATTATAACAAACCAAGGACAAGAGGTAATAATAATTTAGCTCAAGAGAACTCAACCCTCAAATTAGACCCAATAGTCACATCAGGATCTAGGAATGAAATTTGCTTTGCTCACAGGCAAATTTATCTAATCTACATATAAATCGAACATTGAGTGGTTGTATTAGAAACTCAGACTGTTAAAGCTAAGAGAGCTGAGAATTGTTCTTATTGTCATAAACANTATTACTATATCAATGACAAAATATACACAGAATGTGCAAGTAATGAAATAGGTAGAGACCTCAATCATGGAAAAAAAATGATGAGCATTTCATAGCGAGACAATAAATAGACATTTGTTCTGATACTGGTGCAGTGGTAATGGAGCAGATCCTGGCCACCGCTGCAGCCCTTAATGTACAATTAAAAACCCTTCCCCCTCCCACCTCGTGTACACAACCAGACCCTTCCTGCCCGCCAATGGAAAGACTTGGGAAGCCTGGATCATAAATAACTAGGTGCTATATATGTAAGTCCAATAGCATGTAAGTAAAAAGAAAACTAAATGACTATTTACTTTTTTCACATTTGCCTATAACTAATAAAGAAAGGGGACTTATAGGCCTAAATTTACTAAACTGAGAGCTTGATGTGAGATTGAAAAATGGGCATGTTGCCCATAGCAACCAATCAGATTCAAGCTCACATTCTCCAGTAAGCAAAATAAAACTGAGAGCTTGAATCTGATTGGTTGCTATGGGCAATATCCTCTTTTCAATCTCACAGTTTAGTAAATTTAGGCCATAGAGTCCTATAAAACAATGCTTTGTATTCATACTTCCTTAACAAAATTGGGCCCTCTCAGCCCCCGCAGCGTTGCTCCACCCCACCCCGCCATCTAATTTCAGGCGAATTCTCCTTTCTATGGTCCTATCACATTTCATCAACTGCCTTTGTGCCTGGATATTCACTCTCAGATGAATGAAGTTAANATGAGGTAAAACAGCTCGGACCATTGTAGGGCGACTAACATTTTAAAACACTTCTATTTTTGGTTCTTCTAATCAAGCTGACTTTTTCATTGACCTCCTTCATATCTTAAATTTCAAGTACTGTAACAAGGCAATAAACCATATGTTACGGATTAAGTTAAACCTGAGGAGGTTGATAAATGATAAAAAAAAAAGAGAAAAAAACTTGATAAGAAAACTAATTTGGAAGCGTTGCATAGTGCCGCCCGCTGAAGGTTACCGCACAGAGCCTGTGTGCGATTTTCTCATCAGCTTTGCAGTGAGTTTTCTCCTTTATTACATTTATGTACTGATTACACAGACCTTCCATTCTCTACTCCGTGAAGCTCATATCATGGTCAATCTAATGCAGACAAAGGTGAACTGTGCTCGCTACTCATGCTCTGATTACATTACAGCAGAGAAAATAAAGGAGGAAGATAGCACACCCTTATTTACAGGCTGCAGCAGCACAGGACACACATCCTGAGCTTCACTGCTGAATTAAATACAACAGTTCATTATCTTCTCCGACCTTTTCGGTCTATCTCTCTTTATTCCTCTCTATTTCTCTGTCTGTGGTTTTAACACATACAGATGTGGCCTGGCTCAGCCTAACTTGTGCCACACCACACTTGGGCAAACCTGTCTNTTTGTTGCATTGGTATTGTGTATATGGGGTGCAATCCGCACACAAATCATACAGTATGTGTATAATGACTGTGAACATGGTCATGTACCACCACTCACACATGGGGCACATAGACCTGATTACCAAATTATAGTTGATACTAAAACTTTTGAAGGTTTTTGGACTCTCATGAGGCATTGGCAGAAGATATATGTACAGCACAATTTAATTTCCTTTTTTTTACTTTAATATTTTGGCATGTTGACCAATTGAGATGTTAATGGGGGTGTAGCTTGCCATTCAAGTGTACCAATTTCGACAGGGCTGTTTCCAGAAATCACAGGACGAGGAGGGAACCAACAAGTTGTACCAACGCAGAGAAGACACCAACTGAAGAACGCTNCCCCAACCCTGTTCCTCACCCCCCCCTTTTCATCACGCTATCTACNTTCGTCCCACAGGTTAAACCTAAACTTACCCTTTCACAAATTATCCTCTTCAAGTCACCTATGCCCAACATTTNCCTATGGTGACTCCATCAGGAGTAATGCTGCCTTTGGTGTTCATGCCGTCTCGCATGGTTCCTCGGGCAGCTATGCAGAGCATCTGGAAATATATTTTTCGATGTATTACATTTTTAGTAAATTTTAGTACATTTTTGTCATTGTTATCTATTCATTAAAAATTATTTAAAAATAGAACCATTTTATGAAATACTGATAGATGAAGTCTAGTTGTTGGTTGTTTGTGCTTCTAAAATGTAACATGGAATACATCCTAATAATGGACCNCAAACTAGTGTCTACTATGCTCATCTCCTGGATGTGAGGTTAGGACATTTCTATGGTATGATCAGCGTCTGNGTTTCCAGTCAGCAGAATATAGACTTCAGTTCTGTATTTAGAGAATATAATATTTTTTATGCAAAACACTTATTTTTAATGAGATCACTAATCAAAGAAAACCTTGAAGTTATCAGGAAATCGGTGCTACGCCAGTGTTTCATGGACAGCAACGTATTCTTTTTATACAATACATCTATATTTCTATTTTCATCTTATTTATCGAGCTGCTTATATTAACATCCTGGATTGCGTATGATTTACTCATTTCCATTCACGAGCAACATGCGAGAATCTTTGCTTTATTGCTTTCTATGTTATCGAGATTTCTGCCAGGCATGGGGCACAGGTTAATCTAGCTCAGATGCTACATTTTATTAAACAGAAAATATGTAAAAATATGTTGCACAAAAGATACAGTATTGACATGAAATGTCCTTCCTTGTATGCATCGTCCGGTGCAATGGATGAAGGATGTGAACGTCCCTTCCAAGCACTTACAAAACGTAAACATCAAAATATAGGACTATGTCATTTGGAACTTTTTGTGGGCTTTTCCCATTCTTTGATAAAATAACATTTATATAATATGTATTAACAATATATTAAGTTGACAAACACGTTGCAAAACCTTAAACTGTGCAATAATGTATACATAGGTATTTTTCTCGGNTGCCTCTGGATTGGAGGGTTAATCTGCACCCCCTTCATCCAGGCCATATGATGGCTGGTATAATAGTTCTTCAGGTCTGGTCTGTACAGAACATGAGCAGTCACTCTACATGTCTATAGAAAAGCCACCAGTGGCACCTGTATTGATGATGATCACTAATGATAATTATTTGATAATATTAATAATTGACTGGGTGAGGTGTGCATGGGCTGGGGTGGTGCTAGGTCTATGGGCACACTAACCGAGACCTAGCGCTGCCCCCAAACCAGGTCCGTGCCTGTGACGTGATGATGTTACGAGTTGGTTTCGGCACTTCAGTACAATCCAGGTCTCCACACCACCTTGCATTGAAGCAAAAGCAGTGCAGAAGATTTAAGGTGCTAACAACATCTGAATTATTAGTTCACCAAATGCAAATTTTGCATGTGTCTGTGTCAGACCAATATTATTACTATTATTATTATTAATAATAATAATAATAAATTATTAATCCAGACTCTTGCAAATAGCGTGTTATATTTTCCAAACCCTAACTTAAATTCTATAGGAAGGGTGTGGTACTTAAAAGACCAGTCCTTATTTTACAACTTAAATGTCCACTCCCTGATCATCTGACCGAAATCCTCACATACCTAATGAGGTAGACCATACGTAAGGAAATCTTATATATGGCGCATTATTCCATATAATCAGCATAATGATCACACATACAAATTCTGGACACATTCACTAAATAGCAGTGAAAAATCACAATACAACATTGGGGATACATTCAGGTCTGGATCAGTGTTACCAAATAGTATTCATCCAAATTTAAGAGCCTGGTCTCTGAAGACTGCTCTTTTACCAGTTTATTTCACTCTGATATATCACACTTATGCAGTAAAAAATTATTTTCAAATTAATTATATATCAGTGGTGGGTATGTAATCTGCATGTTATACAAATCCTCTAAAAAATATGGTTAAGTACTA
>JABWIB010004876.1:0-12952 GCA_016617825.1 Platyplectrum ornatum
TTGTACACATACTGCTTATTGGTTTCACCCACTTGTACACATACTGCTTATTGGTTTCACCCACTTGTACACAGTGCCTTCTTTCCAGGATGCTGATCCTCATGCATAGGCACACGGCTGAAGTCTGGTTCTTATTTGTTCAGTTTCTTATTCAGGGCTCAAGTTGGTTTCTTATACCCCGTTCACACTGAGCTCTACTAGCCGGGATGACTGAACTTCCCGGGTAGTGCACTCGGTGTAAATGACGCCAAATTAACTGCTTGGGCAGTGTTGCCCGGCTCTACCACCCGGGCCTTAAGCAGTCCTCCCAGTGTGAAAGGACCCTGCCTGGGTATTGTTGATTGTCGTGTCACGTGGACAATGTATACACGCTGCTGCTCCTGTTGCACTGCCGCTGTGTACTAACAGGTGCTGTATCTTCCGAAGCACAACACTGAACTTGATCAGAGTTGTGGTTTAGGTGATACAGCACCCGTTAGTACTCACAATGTAAGCATATGGGCAGCATGTGTTTAACTGTAATAAAATAATAACTTTGTAACTTACTTAAGACCTGTATGTCTTGCCGCCTCACGTAATGTCTTCTGTGTGTCCGGTGGCCTCTCTTATGAATTATTACAGCCGCGTGCTGCAACATTTTCTCCCGGGTATCGCTGCCTCGAGTTGTGCTCAGCTTCCTGGCTGTGGCGGCTGCTGGAGTTGTGGAGGGCACGCTGACGAGGATGGTGGCGGATCCACAAAGAAAGTGAAAAAGCTGTGGCACCTACTGCCATAGTAGCCAGAGCCGGGAGTTGTTAAAGCAGGTGAAGGTGAGGGATTAGTGACAGGACGTGTGCCCAGTGCTCCCTCTAGTAAGGGTATAGTTAGTGAAGTTATGCAAATAGCGTAGTAAGCATAATGTAAGTAGCGTAACCAGCAACGGAGGTGAAAAGATAGTACCCAGAATTTATTATTTATTCATTTTTTTGTTTTTTCTTAAATTTTTTTATGTGTTTATTATTTTATACTTAAATGGTTTTATTATTTAATGTATTTAATCTTTTGTGACATCACTGTTTTTTAAACCAATCACGGCTCAATGATGATAATGAATCGCATCTTTCACCTAACAACCCTTGTTCAGTGTGAACGGTGTTGACCAGGGTAAAATAGTTTCATTAGTGTGAACAGGGTTAGTGACTAGGGCAGTGGTTCCCAAACTTTTTGAATTGAGGCACCCTTAGGGTCTCCATAATTGTTCAAGGCACCCCTAAGACAAATTAATTACATTTTTTTAAAGTTTTTTCTTATAAATAGCGTAATGACTATTTAGGTAAAGACAGAAATACTTCAGTATGACATCAAATCTTGTGTTGGTCCTATACAAGACATAAAATTGTGCTTCTGAGTAACACTAGCACCACGTCGGTAAAAACATTCTGCAGCCCCCCAATGAAAGTGTTGTGGCACCCCAGGGAGCCTAGGCACACAGTTTAGGAATCACTGGACTAGGGTATTTCAGAGCAAACTACCCTGATAGAGAAAGACCAAGGTTGCTAGTGTGAACGTGGTATTTATTGAGCTGGAGGGTGCAGTTAAATCTTCCCCTACAGGCAAATGCCCAGGCCTGGATGGCTTTACTCTTCATTATTACAAGACATTTGGACCTAAGTTTTTGCCACTCCTCCTTAAAGAACTCAATTTGATCTCCGATACCTGCCTTTTTTTCCGCCAGTCCTTATAGGCACATTTCGCTTTTATCCTCTTGGTTCAAGCTTCTGCCCAGTTTCCTTGCTTACTGTTGACATGAAACTTTTTGTCACAATTATTGCCAGTCGTATTAAGCCCCTTTTACCTCTATTCATCCATAGAGATCATAGCAGCTTTGTCCCGAGCAGGGCAGCTCATGATAATACGACTAAAGCAATCAACGTAATATACTGATCCTAAATAAGCATTCAACAGGGTGTACAGGATCTTTTTGGCCAATGTTTTACAGCTCCTGGGGCTTGGTTCATAGTTTTCACAATGGATCATGACTGTATACCATGTTCCCTCTGCATGCATCTTTGTTTTGGCTTTTTATAGAAACTTTTCCGCATTGGGAATGGTACCAGACAGGCCTGTTAACTATTTGAATTATGGAGTTAAGTCAAATGTTAAGCATTTATGTCCAACAGCATGGAAAATTTCCCAAACAGATTGGGAGGTAAAGTTAGTAAAAGATGGTGCAATGGTTTTGTCGTATGTTGATATTAGTGTTTTCTAAACTGATAAAAAAAAAACAATGTCGAATATCACCAGTTAGAAGCGCTCACAATAATCTCCTTTTTAGCAAATAAAAATAGCTAAACATAGTTTTTCTAACCAGAAAGTACAAAATGACCACAGTCAGATTCCATCTTCAAACTTCGGTATCAATAAATGTTTTTATTCCCCCGGCAATCTCCAGGTTTTAAACTCAGAAAAGGAAAAATATACATTGTGAAGCCTACTAAAATGCCAGGAACTGATATTCTACTCACACATATATCTCCTCGCTTATTGGCTTGTAAAAATAACTGGTTTATTCTCCAATACAACCTCTTCCACCTCTGACTCCCAAGGGCTTCTCCCCAGAATCTGTATCTTCTGACAAACTCTCCATACACATTTGCAAAAAAAACAAAGGGCACAGTAGTACACACTGGTATATATTGTACTCTTTCTGAGAAACATCACGGTGACAATGTTATATCGCGAGTATCAGCATGTATTAGATCACCAGAACCCAATAGTCTCCTCCCTGTGGGATACTCCATTTCTGGACTTCCAGTTCAAGACCACGTTTTCAATATAGGCAAACAATAGTGCAGACTGTATAATAAAACACCCTAGTATTCTCACTTTACTTACATAATTTTTCTCTTGGTGTTTTGCATTTATATAATTGCAGAAAGGCACTGGACACACCTCCTATCACGGACTGGTCTCCTCTCTGGTTCGGAGAAGATTCCAGTAGTAAAAGTAAAAATGGAATATAGATTCCTTTGCAGTGATAAAGATAGAGTAAAATCTATAATATAAATATCTGCTCCTAGGGTGCCCAAAAGAAAGAGAAAAATTCCGTAAGTGGAGTGAGAATACTAAGGTATTTTTTTATACAGTCTGCAGTATTGTTTCCCTGTTTTGAGATATTAATCTTGCAGAGAATGTGATCTTGAGGAGACCCGACAACGGTGGAATCCAGAAACAGAGTATCCCACAGGGAGGGCGCTATTGGGTGCCAGTGGTCTAATAAATGCTGATACTTACAATATAACATCCGGACCTATGGTATATGGAGAGTTTGAGATAAAGGTCTGGCGTGGAGCCATTTGGAGTCAAAGTTGGAGGTTCTATTGGAGAATAAACCAGTTATATATACAACCCAACAAACGAGAAGATATATGTGGGTAGAACATCAGTGGGGAGTTCCTGGAATATGAACAGGCTTCACTATATATTTTTTTAATTTTCCGAGTGTAAAAATGGAGTTTGGCAGTGGAATAAAAAAGGAGGAGCGTTGTGGAATAAAGACTTTTATTGATACCTGAGTTTGAAGATTGGATCTGACTGTAGAAATTTTTACTTTCCGGTTATAAAAAATGTATATAGTTATTATATTTGTTACATGGGAAATTATTGTCTGTGTATCTAAGTGGTGATGAGTGGGTGTTGGCCTTGGGGGTATCACGTGGGAGCAGCTCCCAACTAATGACCAAAACCTTGTTGTCATATGTGTATTTCTAAATAGATGGTTCAGGGTTTTTTTTAAGAATAAATATCTATTACAGGAGGCACTTAAGTTGGGGATAATAGTTAGACATGCCTGAAGAGAATGGTCAACTTGGTTGGTACTTGGCAGAATAACGTCATCAACTGAATTAATCTGTGATGCTATTCCCATATTCAAAATGTTTGGCAAACTGCAGTAATCCATAAATCCATTCTGACATTTTATGGGGTATGGCAGAAGTAAGGTAGGAAAGCTTCAGATATACAAAAGCTGTCTTAGTTTAATTTATTGTTTAGCACAATTACCTATTACTTATTTTCTTCTGGTTTTTGTTGACTTATCCAAATACCAATCTCTATCTTAGGTACTAAAAAAAACCCAATAAGTATTTTGTCAGATAATAATTATTTTTACCGTGTTCCTCTGCCTTTTTTGTGTGTACCTGTGTCAAGTACACCTGTGTCGTTTCATTCTATTCCTATAAAAAAATTTTTTCTCACCATGGCCTTCCAAGTTTTTTTTTTTTTTTTTCATTTCGTATGTCCCTTCATTGTGAAAGGACATGGAAGTTATTTCCCATCCATTTATTTATGGTCTGGTACCACTCATTTGTAAAAATTCATATCTTATATTATAATTGCAGCAACCCCTAACATCTTCAATATGGCTAGCTGAAGATACCAGGCCAGTCCTTAAGCACCTATCACAAATGACTTTGTCATACGGCTTTTACCCTGTGGTTAAGGTAAAGTTGTGGGAAATGTTGAATAGTTGCAGGATATTCGTCTTTTTGAAAGGTCAAAGTCTAAAGCTAGGTACACACGGTAAGATAAATTGTATGCAATCGAAAGATTTTTCAAGAGTGGGCAAAACCATGGTGAATTGCAGGGGAGGCAAATTTAATTAATTGCAGTCAGTATTACAGGTGAGAGATGATGTTTCCAGCCCAAGGCCTAAATTCACTAAGCGGAGAGTTTGCTGGTGAATTTGAAAGGTGGTGAAGTTGCCCATAGCAACCAATCAGATTCAAGCTCTCAGTTTCATTTTGCATACTGGAGAATGTGAGCTCGAATCTGATTGGTTGCTATGGGCAACTTCACCACCTTTCAAATTCACCAGCAAACTCTCCGCTTAGTGAATTTAAGCCCAAGTGTAGTAACAGTGTAACAGTAACACTGCTCAGTATCTGTGTGCAAAATGCAAAAATAAAGTATTCTTCCTGCAGGCAAACAATAACATTCACTTTACCTCCCCTGCAATTCAATGGTTTTACCCACTCTTAAAAAATCTGTCGATTGGATACAATTTATCTTACTGTGTGTACCTAGATTTACTCTTAGTTTTCCAACAGGTTCTCATGCAGAGCTCATTTGGTACTCCTTCCAGTGAAGCTAAGGGAAATAATGGAGATCTTGCACTCAGAGGCTCTCCAGTCTCAGTGATCAGACGTCCAAGCAGTGCTGGTAGCACAAAACAGTTTTCACGTTCCAGCTCTGTCAGCACAGATGCCAAGTGTAAAGGAAACTCAGTGGTGAGATTGGAAAGTGCCTATTGCTGTGTCATTTTGTTGATGAACTTTTTTTATGCTGCATGTTCTGTCTACCCCCCATCTCCATTATTATCTTTGTTCTGTATGTCATGTCTCTTAAGCAGAGTAATACCCCACAAGCTATCCGTAACCTTCGTAGGTCAAACAGTACAACACAAGTCACTTCAGGGAACAGCTTGATCCTCAGGTAATATAATATGGTTAGTGAAGTGTGATAGTAAAGTGACATTACTTACTACTATCTAAATGTGCTTCATGTATTGCCAAATAAGGATACTGGGAAAAAAAATATTCATCGTCCAGGCGTCATTCTTGATATGAGTGAAAAAATTGTGGTATTTCTGCATTTTGAAATTCATATGCCAAAAGCAGTGAACAATATTCATAAATTTACATGGCTGTAACTTTTCTAAAGGGATATGGTAATATCAGCAGTGTCTTAGTGATATATTATATATTGTATATATATTTTTTATATTGTAAAGGAGCTTGTTTACGATTAAATTACTTCTCTTTATCCATGTGGAAAACAAAAATTAGAATGCTATTCATATCACCAATCCTCGTTCTTTTCTGTTTATTTTTCTTCTGTTTAGCAGAGACCATCATGCTGATTTCTTGAACTTTTTTAAAAGCAGTCCCACTGACCGAAAAAGACTACCTGGTTTTTCAAAAAGCTCTTCAGAGAAGAAGACCACTTGGAATTTTTTAGTAGGCTTCTATTTATACAGTACCTTATGCATTACATTGTTTAGAACATGAAATGCTAAGTGCAAATGATCTAATATACACCATATATATTCAGTCTCCTCTATATGCAGTGCTTACAATCTTTGATTTGTTGAGCATTATAAGTATAAACAGTGGCATGTAATAAAAAAAATGCTACAGTAATGACTATACAGGCCAGATGCAAACTTAAATAAAATTTACACCTGTGCAAATCCATGACTTTTAGGGGAAGAAATAATAATGTTATTCTTCGCTGCCAGGAGGAAGTGGCCAATGATGGACTGTAGCGCTGATCAGTACTGGGGAGGGAGGGCCTGCAGATATTTGCAGGAGGCTCTTGCAGTACCTCCTGGGTATCTCTGCAATGATTGGCTGCACTTTTCAAACCACGGACTAGCAGGGGGAAGAGGCAGCAGAGAGTAAAGCTTGCCGGCCATTTGGAGAGGTAGAACCCAGATTCCAGGACATTTACCCACCCTTAAGAAGTGTTTAATTGTGAGTAAATGTGTGTTGGACCCTGCCCACAAAATGCACAGTATCGTCCCCACTGGGACAATATCAATCAAGAATTTGGAAAGATCAGGTTATCGCCCCAGAGCCTTTCTGGACAATAATCTGATATTTTGGAATTTTATCTGAGCCACAGGGAACGATTTTTGAGCCATTTCACAACAATTGGTGAATCAGCACAATAATTGTTATGGTAAATGGCCAGCTTTACCTAATAATATTATTTACAACTGATTAAATTTACCTCCCTGGTCTTACATTATTTTTTTAAATTGCGTTTATTTATAGATTTTTCAAAATCTGGTCTTACATTATTAGAGAGTTTTAAGCTTCCTTATTTTATTGTCCCCTTTGCAGGATGAACAAAATAGACCTTTTATCACTCCCTCAAGTTCTTGCAGTGCAAGCTCAATGATGAACACAAAGAAAAGAGATAAGCATGCCTTGGCCCCTAGCTTTCCGGCAAACAATAGGTAATGCATAATCTGAATTTTGAGTATAATAATTGTTACTGGCATAAACATATGCAATAATAGGTCGAATAGTCATTACTTATTTGCAAACCTTTTTCCCCAATATAGGAGCAGTAAGGGAACAGTAGGTAACACTGTCACCACCATGCTGTACAATCATTATTCACCTGGAGAACAAGAATTCCATGTCAAAAGTTCCAATCAAAAGCCACCATCACTCAAGTAAGAGAAATGATACTGTATTGGTACTAAATGCTTTGAATATTTAAATTAATGTTTGTTAATACAGTTTTATCATTTTTTTTTTAGTCTTGGGTGACCTAATATGATAAAGAACTAAACAGTGTTTGTAGTTATGTCCATAAATTTAGATCTTTAATATTATCTGTAAATAAAAACATTGTCAAAAGATTGTCCAGTATCGTTTGCATGTATTAAAGGATGAGATGGAAATAAATTGTTATATAACTGCAGACATCCATTCATACAATGATTAAGACAATAAAGCAGATATCAGTGGTATCTAGGATTATCTCAGGATTTGGATGAAATGTGTTGGATGGTGGGATGCTAGAAGCTTATCTCTTTGTTTAGTTTTGTTTATCTCTTGGATTTTTAACATGGTTTGGAGTCTGACTTGAGACTCAACTTGTTAAAAGCTTAATTCTCTTTAAAAGTTTAAGACTCTTCCTCTCAAGGTAGCATACACCAATGGGTTAATTGTCCGGATTGGAGCAAGGACTAGAACAAGTAGATACCAGATCTAGATCTATATAAGTGGCCTCCCTCTTCCTTCTGTGTTTTTCTTTTCTCTTGACGTCAGATGTGTTTGGTTGAGTTTTTATTTTTTTTGGTTAATCCGTTTTCCCATTGTTTTCACACATTTTTCTGTGCTTACCTGGATTATCTCTTGCTAGCATGTCTTAACTCCGGATTTGCAACAGGTTAGAGAAGGTGGTCAGATTTACATTTACATCGCCAGAAGGCACATGAAGCCAGTTTGTGCTTTTTTCTGTGGTGTATTTCAGTCTGGGTGCCCCTCTTTCATGTGGCACACTTATAATTTTTTCAGTTTGTTAGTAATGAACAAAGAGAAAGGTACTTGTACTGGCACGGGTGGGATCCTTTCAGTGATTTAAATCGCCTGTCTCTATGCACCATTGGTCCTAGGGAGCACATTACCGGTTGAGCTGACTGAACACTAACTGCCAACTGCCGTAATCCAATATGGGTAATGCGCGGTAGTGTGGTCTGAGCAAGATGTGCCCCGTGAGACAACAGCGGCCAGATACAAACCGCCTTTTGTGAAAGCATTTCAGTAGGTAGCAGGTAGATAAAATTTGTTCGGTACGGATAGAAAGTACCACGGACAGGTGAATACTCATTTTCAACACCAGATTCTACAAAATAAAGTTTTTAAGGAATGTCGCAAATTCTGTTCTGCAAATCACCAGTACCAATGGTAAAGGAGGAAAGAAGTGCTTCTCTCCATGACAGCACAGCATGGGTTAATTCCCTGGACCAGAGAGGAAATAAGAAAAGACACCTGGGCCGCATATATTGTCCACTTCCTATGTTCTCCGTGTCTTTTTTTCTTTCCTTGGACCAGTAGGAAGGAGGTTCCTGCAAAAGGGGGACTTTCCTGGAATCAGAGTACTCAGTCCTCTGCTGTTGCTTCGCAAAGTCATAACTGCAACCGTCGGCTCTCGTGCGTCGCCACTTCATGTTGACAGGCGCTTTCTGATGACGTCAGCGGCAGGGAGAAACAGACGTTCCCGGGTTAATCTGGTTTGTAAAGCGGGTGTTATATCTGCAGGGTGCCTACCTCACCCACTGCCTTTAAAAATTGGCGTCCTGGCTGAGCTTCTCTGAGTGCTTGTTTCGTGGATACTGTTTGTGGATTTATCGTGATTCATCATGGAGGAATACGGGCACTCTAAGAGATCTGTATAAGCCCCTGCATTGGACCTCTCTCTCTTTTTCCTATTGTAAAGTGTTGGATATTTTTTATGGTTGTGTATTTTAGATCTGAGTCTAGTAGAGGGGTAGCTGAAAAATCTAACCGTAAAAAGGCACATTGTCTGTGAACTACTTTTGGGGTGTGTATTCTTTTAAACTTTAGAGTTTAATTTGGTCAGTTTATTTGCATTTCAGCCTGACAAATTTATAGGGATGTCATGTGAGACTTGCATGCGGAAGCAGAGGATGGCCCCTACTCCTCAATTCACAGAATTTGTGTCCATGATTTAGACTGCTCTGTCGGACACCTTCTTAACTAAGGATGATTTGGAAAGAGGCCTAGACCCAGCGCTCTTAGTGAACACCGGTCCCTACTACAGACAAATGGGTTCTGGATATTATACTTTGGGGGTTACAGGCTGGAATTCCTAGTGTGGCCATATTTAGACAACCTGCTCATAGCAGCTTCTTCTATAGAAGACTCCTCATACCAGAAGGTCTTAAGTGTAAGTGTAAACAGGGAAAAAAGCAGTCTGGTGCCCTCAAATGTAATCAAATATGTCGGGGTACTCATAAATACCAATCAGATGACGGTGTCCTTAACAGAGGACAGAGTAAAAACCTTTCTGTCAGAGCTAACAAATATCTCTCCTACAGACTGCTTCTGCAAATCGGTGTGTAAGACTTCTGTGACTGATGTCGGCAGCTATAGACACGGTCCAGTGAGCGAGACATCACATGAGAGTTTTTCAAAGAAATTTTCTCAATCAGTGGGATCGAACAGCAAAGATCTGTCCCAAAGAATTTGTCTCCCACTACAGGTCAGAGACTCCTTTCAGTGGTGGAACAACAGTGTGAGGTTAGGAACAGGCAAATCTTTAATTCCTGTGAAAGACACCATTATATATACAGATGCCAGCGGTTCAGCTTGGGGGGCTGTCTAGATTACATTCAAGGCACCTGGTCTGAACATTTCAACAGGCACACGACAATCTGAGAGAGCTGGAAGCTATATACCAGGCATGCCTGGCATTTCAGGATCGACTGAGAGGAAAAAGTGTACTATTTCAGTCCGGCAACAAAGCAGTGGTAGCCTACTTAAACCGGCAGGGGGGGAAAAAAGAGCAACTCCTTGGAGAGGAAATCTGCCCAGATTATCTCGTGGGCAGAGAACTTTGTGATAAATCTGTCAGATTATTACATTGCAGGGAAGGGCATATAGTAGCAGACTCCCTGAGCCACAGACCGTGTGTTCCTGGCGAGTGGAAACTCAGTCCAGATGATTGTCACCAAATGGGGGATGCCAGAGATAGACCTCATGGTCTCTGCCCGCAACAAACAGGTACTAGTGTTTTTTTCAAGGTACCTGGATCCGCAGGTATGGTGCATAGATTCACTAAGGATACCCTGGGACTGCGGTCTAGCATATGCATTTCCTCCCCTGCCGTTGATCCCAAAATTCCTCAGAAAGTTACAGGAGGAAAGGGCAACAGTGGTTGCAGTAATGCCGCGATGGCCCAGAAGGGCTTGGTTCCCCATTGCAATGAAGCAATCAGTGGAACCCCCTTGGATGTTACCGCTGATTTCAGACTTGTTAATGCAAGGGCCAGTACCTCATGCAGCACCGGAGTCTTGGAGCCTGTTGGCATGGTTGATGAAACCAGAAATTAAAAATTCAAGGGTTTCTCCCACAGTGTGGTCCAAACTCTATTAGCAGTCCGCAAGCAGACAACATCATGTACTACAATATTTGGAAAAAGTATACATACTGTTACAAACAGAATGGTAGAAGACAGTCCCCTATTTCCTCCATATTGTAATTTCTGCAAGTGGGACTAGAAAAAGGTCTTTCCTTAGAGGTGCAGGTGCAAGACGTGTCTCAAAATTACAGGCTTTATGGTCAGAGGAACCTTTTACAATTTTCCATCAGGACAAAGTGGTACTCCGTACAAATCCAAAGTTTTTGCCCAAGGTAGCCACAGCCTTCCATATCAACAAAGTAATTGTCTTGCCTTCTTTTTGCCCAACANCCAAAGACTGACAAAGAGAAAAAAATTTGATTTAGTGAGGGCTCTCACTATTTATTTGGATAGATCTAAGGAAATGAGAAAGACTAAACAGTTGTTTGTCCTTACAAAAAGTGCAAGGAAAGGCTTAGCGGCTTCTTAGCCTACTGTTTCAAGATGGGTTAGAACCCTTATAGCAGAAACGTATAAAGTCAGGGGTAAGGATACCCTATAATATTAGAGCCCACTCTACTAGGGCAATAGCTTCATCACCTACAGACAAGGAGTCAGCCTTGGCACAAGAATTGTGTAAGGCCGCAGGCTGGGCGTCTAATCACACCTTCACACACCATTATACTGTAAGTTACATGTTCTAGCATCAGCAGATGCTAGTTTTGGCAGGCGCTGTTTAAGTTTCCCCCCAAAAAATTCATTGCTTGGGAATTACCGATGCTATGATGAAGAGCATGGGTAATAGATTATTTACCTGTTAATGTGGTTTCCTATACTCTCCATGGCAGCACATAGTTTCCCACCCATTAGGGTTTATTTATGTTGAATTTATATGTGTACTAACTGTGTTTACTTTGAGTATGGAAATTAAAGACACCAAGGACACAGGAAGTGGGCAATATATACGGTCCATGTGTCTTTTCTTCTTTCCTGTCTGGTCCAGTGAGGAGGGAATTAACCCATGCTGTGCTGCCATGGAGAGTATAGGAAACCACATTAACAGGTACATAATCTGCAGTATCTTTATGTCTCCATATGCAAATGTATCTAGGTTTTATATATTTGGCCATCACTATCAGGTTACGGCTCTTTTTTTTTCAGTTATTCTATGTCGCCAATGTTTTTAGTACTCATCATGGTAATCATTGTCAAGAAGACATTTTTCTATACCTTTATCTGGACAATATTCTTACAGTAGCAAGACCACTGGATCAGGACACCAGAATTTACCAGGCCTTTTCCAAATATGTGCTCCAATGGACTGATCACCGCTTAAATACAGTTTACTGGTGCAGTACTGCATTCAGTGAGGAACAGTCTCTCATCAGAAGACATCCTATACGCAGAGCTAAACGAATATTACAGCCACTGTGCTGATATTAACAGAGCTCTCCCTTCCACACCTTGCCGGCGATTACCTCTCTAGCGAGTGCTTAACCCCTTCCCGCCCTGCACTGTATATATACGCGCAGTGGGAAGGTCCTTCGTGACGAGCGCCGCACATGTACGGCGTTCATTTAACTGTCTCCATGCGGCATCGTGGAGGGACAGGATAGTGATGGCAGCTGTCACTGACATTTCTGACTAGCCATTTGCGGCTTTAAAGGGACAGAAGACTGACAGATCAGTAAGATCTGTCATTCTTCTTATAGTAAGCACAGATCTTGTGCTTATTTTTCACAAACAGGCACAAAAAACAAAATCTATCGTGTCTGTGTGGGTTTTTAAAGCCTGACAAAAAAAATGTTCACGCTACAAAACATCAATGGGGTCAAACTGCTCACTAAACCCGTATATGAGTTTCTTGAGGGGTGTAATTTATAATATTGTATCACTTCTTGGGAGACTTTATTCTACTGATACAACCGGGGACTCTGCAATTGCAACAAGGCGCACTAAAACCATTCCAGCTGAATCTTCGCTAAAAAAGTCAAATGCCCTTTTACCCTCACTTTGGGCCAGATTCAGCTTTTCACTCTCATGACTTACACTCTCATGGACAAAACCATGTTGAATTTTAGGGGAGGTAAATTTAATTAGTTGCAATCAGCATAACAGGTGACAGCTGGTGTTTCCTAGCCCAAGGCTAATAACAGTGTAAAGCAGGCCATACACTATAAGATAAATTGTTCCAATCGAAAGATTTTTCAAGAGTGGGCAAAACCATGTTGAATTGCAGGGGAGACAAATTGAATTTGTTGCGATCAGTATTACAGATGAGAGATGATGTTTCTAGAACAAGTCTAATAACAGT